>JAQFXN010001632.1:0-14638 GCA_034693365.1 Liacarus xylariae
ATAAACAGATATTTTGATTGACTACACAACTGCTGTAAATATTAAACACAAAGTATTTGAACCCTTTTTATTAAAGAATCATTAGTGACGATCACTATTGTATACTGTATTTTACTAATAGTCAACTTTAAAGTTGTTTATATGTTTACAAATTCATTGATAAATCTCATGAACTTATATGAATACTATAATGCAAATATACTGCAAGTTAAAGCTTAAGAAAAAACACGAGTTCAAGATTTTAAAGAAAGGACTTTAAGAAAGCTTTAATACTTATTTGGAATTATTTTAATTTATATACAGTTTGTGCTATACAGGGAAATCTTCTAATAAAGCAACAAATCTTGTAATAATTCATAAAAAATGGTTTAATTTATTTTCAATGAAAATATCGATCGATATTTCAGTTTGAATGAAATGATATATCAGAAGACATACAGTCAATGAAGACTTCAATTATAGTGTAGTTAAATATACTTTTAAAGAAATATTACCCGAATATGCGTGGAGTGGGGTCTTCACAGCTAACAGATAGGAAGGAGATGAACCCGAAGACGAGGCGTTAGATCGTGACCTACTATGTGGTGTATGCGGTGCTGAACTCTTTTCATGTGTTATCATCGGAGCAGTGGGTCTATTGATGTTTTCATTATCTAAAGAGATTTCAAGTGTGGGTTTACGTCGCGCCTCTGCCGCTGCTTTCAGGGACTGATAAACCGGATCAACCGTTTGTTCGCTGTGTTCTAATCGATTGAATAAATAAAAAATGAATTTTCAAATATGTTCTCAAGAATTCAATTTAAAAAATAAGAACAAAAAAATCGATTATTAAATAATTAATCAAAATATAATATAAGCAAACAATAAATGAATTCATATATTTTTGGGTCCGAATTGGCGAGTTTTGGTAGTTTAGCAATTTCCTTGTAATTTGTTCTGGTGAATATTTTTAAAAGATAGTTTTCTTTATTTTGTCAAACCAACTGTCCTTTATTTTAGAAAAATAATTTCATTTTGTGAGCTTTGTAGTTTTCCTATAATGTAAATCCTGCAAATAAAAGTACTATAGGAAGATTGCCAAGCTCACGAGCACATATAAAAGAACAGTATTTGTGCACATATAAAAGAAGGATAACACAATAAAGAAAACTGCATTTTAAAATATTCAACAGAATAAAAATGACCGCAAACTGCTAAACTGTCAAAATCTATAAATTCAACGAGGCCCTTTTTATTTCTATATTTATTTAAAAATAAGAAAACTTTTAGATAGAAATGAATTGACGATAAAAGTTAATAGCAGTTTAATTTCAATCAGTTATTCGAAAAAAATAATCCGGGATTACAACTAATGAAAACATTCTTCAAAATTTTTAGCTATTATGAAATGAATAGGTATTTCTATAGAATTTCAATTTAAATCAATAAAATATCACTCAATTTACATGAATTTTTAAAAATTTATAGAATTTTCAAAATATGTTGTTTCAGATTTTCGATAAATGTCAGGTTCTTATTGCTTGAGTTTATGTATTGCTGGCAATTCTATCAGGATATGACATATTCTGAACTCTACTCTTGTTTTTTATTAATATTTATATAATAGTTATCATTTATTTTTATTTATTTAAATGAATGAATATTTTTGAATACATATCATAGACTGCAATAATATTTTAGTGAATATTAATGGTTAAATTTGGAAAACTATTAATTATTTATTTATATTATATAATATAATATATATTTATTGAGAACCCATATTAACCTAATTTGTGTGATAATTAAAATTATTCCTAATTAGACGCCAATTAATCCAATGCCTAACGAATTCTTTTATACCTCCAAAACAATAAATTGCAAATGAATATGAATATTAGGCAATACAATACAATACAAAGTTTATTATAATAAGTTTTTTTTTATATAAATTAATATTATTTCAAGTGCTCTCTTCTCGCGTCTCTTCTCTATATTAGAATATTTAATATTCATAAACCAATTATTATTCTGATTCTCTCTTCTATTTATATTTTGATTAATAAAAATTTTACGCTTAATGTATAACATTTGAAAGTCATCTCATTTGTGACCTCTGACTCAAAAGTCTCTAAAGATTAGATCGAGTTTTGCGTTTCTATAGATTTATAATCCATTTATCTGATGGTGAGTTATGTCATGAATTATCAATGCATATAAGTTAGACAATGATTAAGGGATAGCGTGTGAAGGAGTTGTTAAGTCAGACAATTATAATCAATGGAAATGATATCATTTCTTCGCAAATTTTCTCTATTCTAATGCCTTTGAAATCGTAAATAAGATCTGAAATGAAGCGATAAAAAAGTTGATGTTCTCTAGCTTTCAATGTTTTACTTATAAATGTTCTAATGATACAAAACTTAAGTATCCATTATTGTGAACGAAAAATCGAACGAAAAGTAAATTTACACAAAACTATTACAAAATCACTGCATTTTCTGCACTACTCTCTCAACAAATCAATAATTCATTTCATATCAATACATATGTGTATTCAGTGAAAACATAATCTTCTTATTTGAAATTCTAATTTCGAACTATAATTAGTTTTATCTTATTTGGTTTAAACATAAATATTTTTCTCAAAAATTTAAAATAGCGCTTGATATTTTTGAATATTTAAAAAAGTCTATTTTTAAAAGTGCAATAGAATATTAAACAATATATTTTTGCTGTTTATTTCTAAAATTAATCCTCATTTCAATTAACAATAGCCGAACTATTAATTAATAAAATCTTGTTAGTTTAATAACAAGTTTAGAAACAAGTAGTTTAATCGTAAATACTTTCTTGATTGATGAAAATTGTTCAATCTGTAAAAACGACTGTGTCAATTATACAGCTATTCCTATATCTCATGTAAAATGTTTTATATACAGTAATAGTCATTCGAAATGTTTTTTGAATCTTCAGATTAAACAACACATGTTTAGACCTTTTTAAAAAACTTGTGGAAATCATAAGGAGAGCGGAGTGTGAATTCATTAGGTTTTCGGAATAGGCTCTCAAAAAGAGATTTCGAGACAGGGGTGAGGGAAAGGAGTGAAGAAGAGAACTAAAATATTTTTGATATAGAAAGCATTTAACTCAGTGGTCAAGAAATTTTAAAAAAATTAAAAATGTAAAAAAATTTACAAAGAAAAATTAAAGCAAGATCAAAATTTGCAGAATTTTTGCGGACTTCTGTCTTCTGTCAAAGTACCCATTTTTAACGGTAGAAATTTTTTTCTATGATTTAGGAAAAAGGATACGAAGTTAATAATTCTTTATAAAAATATATTTTGTGCTAATGTACTGTTGGAACTAATTAAATAGCAACCAGCTTTAAGATATATACTCCTGTTAAAATAATTTTTATTTCATTTTAAACTTTAAAAATTTTATTTGATAAATGATATCAAATGTCGGTATTAATCACTGATTAATTTTAAAATTATTTGTTTCACTATTACAAAACTTAAACTTAACTATCAAAATACTTATTTAGTTAAACATTAATCAGTGATTAATACTGACATTTAATATCATTTATCTATTTTCAAATTAAATTTTTAAATTGTTACACTAAAAACAAGTGTATTGCAGTAAAGTATATATATTTTAAAGCTGGTTGCTATTTAATTAGTTCCAAGTGTATTTGAATTTATTTATTGTTTAGGCACGGAATTCACTCAACCGAAGCTGATTTCCAGTAAATCCGTGTATATGTTTGCTATCATTAAATTATATTATAAGGTGCGGTCAGGAATCAAGAAGTCAATTTTCATTGTTATGGCGCGCGCTTGTTGTAAGTTTGTTCTTTCTGAACAAGTGGTAGATTCGAAGAACCATTTATCTATTTTTATAAATGAGTTAAAATTTTTTCGAAATTTAGTTGATTTAGACATGGGATCAGTTAAAACAAAATAACTCAGAAAATAAGTTATGCATTCGTTCTTAATACTATCTTGGTCACATTTTCTATATTTTTTCATATTTAGTTACATTTTTAAAAAAAATATGTATTTGGCAGTACTTTATCATTTAAATTATTTTGAAAATAACTTAATGGATCATGTTGAATTTTATGTAACCATTAACAACATTCAGGTGACATCTACCGATGGAATACTATAATTGTTTCTGATGGAAGTTTATGATTATTTGAAATTGATTTTGTCTAAATCATCGAACCTGACAGGATTAAATGTTCTTTTTATATCTGGTATGACGTAAAATAATAAGGCAAACATCAATTTATACTTAAATATTAAGATCAGGTATCATAAAATAAATCATATTGCTTAGAATAAAAATTATTTCATTAATTTTATCTTAGCATTTGGAATTTCGATGAGACTAGATATTTTAAGGCTACAATTAATATGCTTTTCGTGACCATTCGAATTGTATCAACATTTTAGAAACAATTTATTCATATAAAACCTTCGATTCTTAGAGAGGAGATGGATTAATAGAATCCACAACAACGAAAATTTCATAGGAAATGCACAAATTATTTTATCAGTTCTTTTGATTTAACTGATCCCATGTTTTAAGCGATAGTTTTTATACAAAGTTCTGACACATTTATAAAAATTGAGAAATGATTCTTTGAATCTACCATTTATTCAGAAAGAACAAACATACAGCAAGCGCACACCATAACAATGAAAATTGACTGCTTGATTCCTGACCGCACTTTATAAGAGAAATAATATATCCTTATTATGTCATTCAACAGGCGTTGACTATAAATCTTTCAAAATCTTTATTAATTATTTACTCAAAGTATAAAAAATTTAATTTTCATTCCAAACATATATTTTAATGATTAAAGTTTTCAAATAGAGTGACATTTTTCGGATGCTTTGAATTTAATATAAACGAGATTTTATTCAATATTTCTCTATATTTATTGAAATAATATATTTATTAAATATAAAGCAGAGATGCGAACGTACAATATTACACAGGAATGTTTTCTAAAAAATTTCAAAGAGTACAGGCTTTTTTGCTCATAGAATATAAAAAATTCCATTTTGAAAGTTTTAAAAAGGTTATTTTTCAGTGATTTTTATTCTATTAGATATTCTGTTTTAATTAAATATTGCCAAGAATCCATATGATCCAGAATCTTGGAATGATATACATTCTTATTCCTTTGAATATCATTTGTTCATATAAGTTAGGATCACAATTAACAGAAATATGCCTTATAGGGTAAAGAGAAAACACTGTTTCAAATTTCGTTGAAATGTTCAATGTAACTCTCCAATAAATACGAATTGAATTCATATTATCATATTTTAAACTCAAAAACAAATCAAGTGAAAACAACTGGGAACGATATTAGTTGAAAAAGTCTAAATAAATAGACCCCACTAGCTGGGCTCGAACCAGCGACCTTTCGTCACAGTAAGGCGAGAACCATACCTACTGAGCTACCTCCGCCCCTTTCAATATTCAAAGTATATATTAGCATAATTAATTATTTAGTTATTTAGATTATTAAAATATAAATAACAATTTATACACAAATAAGATTTTAATGGATATCTATGTGAAGGCCGCTTAATTCAGCATGAGCATATTTCTGTTAATCCTGGTCAGGACACTCTTATAGTAAGACATGTATTTATATCTGCGCAGTATATGTGTTATGAAGCTTATATGAATAGTTCTGTGCAGTAACGACGTCTTGCAACAATATACAGTTATTAGGATCTCATTATTGTTTCCTACAGTAAAAATTATCATTAAATTGTTTAGCAATAATTCTATATATTTATTATCACTCTTGGTTCTCCGTAAGGTACACTACCTCCCCTTTGCAACATTTTAGGAAACAGAATTTGTCGTTTTCATACTATTCTGTCAAATCCCAGCAATTTTTCGCAAAATTTTCTTTACTATTGTTTTATCTTACAAAATGTAGTTCATTAATGATTAATGAAGCATAAAATCCTGTTTTAAAAGAAGTGTTTATTTTTTAAATTGTCATTTTAATGATATTCCTCTGGACCCTCGCCAGTTCAAAATTAGCAAAATCCGTCAATTTATCCCCTGCTGCCCTGTTATCTCACCGAAAAATACCCCCTTGTCGTTTTGGACCTTATACATCAGTGAATAAATTTTAAATACAATGTAATTGGTAGAAAAAATAAAGCTTAAAGTTCACTATAAATCAGATGGACTGAACTACTGCACGGAACGATTCATATTTTATATTAATTTATAATCAATTTTGAAGTGTAGAGATTAAAATTTTACACTAGCAATAAGCGATACTTAAATTTTATGAGTATTTTCTTTCATATATTTTCAGAAAATCCAGCAATGAAAGAAGGCTTCACTTTATCTATTTTTAAAATTCTTTATTTTGATTATATTATATGAGATTATATTATTTGATTGTATATATTCATTAATTTTACATACAAATAGTTATTATTTTTATTGGTCAATCAGATAGATATTTCAAATCTACCGACCGATACCAAAAATATCAAATGAGGGCGCTTTAAACAAAATATATTGCAAATAATGAGTTGAAGCATTTCATGACTTCATTAGTATACAGTAGTTGACCTTTCTCTAATTTTGAAAATGTTTGAATCAGCATCAGATATGTTAAATACTTACAGCGTTTTTGTCGGATACCTCTATAGGTTCTCAGTGTCTTCTAACTAGACATTTTACCTCTACCTACCCTATCTAGGCTCTCGCGGGAAATTAATCTACCTGGTCTTTTGAACTTTCCACATCTCTGTCCCCTTTAACAACAACTGATTTTCAAGTCTGTCTATATCTGATATATTTTTCTGAATTTAAAATAAAATGCATTCGTTGTGTTGAAAAATGATTGCATCGATTGCTTTTGACTCAATATATAATATGTTGAGTAATACTACTATATTATAGACAACATTAAAGTCATATCAAAATTCTTTTCCTATTCTTTGCTTTCAACTCAAGAAATAATTTATGCATCACTTTTGTGAATAAGGAAATTCATTTCAAGAAATTATTTGGAATCTCGATTAAATGGTATTTATATTCAACGACAAAAAAATATTTGAACTCATTTTGATATCTTATCAATCAATCGAATTTAAAATAAGAAGATTTTTAATATTCAATCATCACATTAATTCAGATAGGCGCAAGTTGCATTGTGTTAACCACCACAGTAAAAAGCAAAGGGGGATTCCAATAGTTTTTTATTCAAATTTAGTTTTATAATATATTACAGTGTTTTCAATAAAATTTCAATGTATAGAGAAAATTGATAAATACTGATCTTAGCTTGCGCATATTCACTTTAATTCTTTCGGGAAAAATGAAATAGCAATTCTCTATTTAATACAGTGACAAATCGAGAAATAGTGTTTGCAAATGTTAAATGTCTTGAAAAAATTCTAATTAATACGAATTATCTTTGAATTAAACTATTTTTACATAATTAGAGCAATTTATTTAAATCTTAAATAATATTAACACAAAATCTTATAATTTTATAATTACATTCAATTGAAGGCATTGTATAAACTGAGAACAGATACCAATAATTAATGAATTCAACTTTCTATACCTTTGTCTTCAATCTCAGGAATGGCAAGTCTTGTCTCCAATTCTGAGGCAGATTTCTGTTTCCGTAGTAAACGAGGCTTTGGCTAAAATAAGTTTTCAAATAAAATCCAATTTTGATTAATGCTTCGAAACAATCACTTTTCAAACAATTACCTGACATTTGGGCGCATTTTCCTGACACTGACCCGAATGAACATTCATTTTACATAACTTACATTTGAGGCCTTGACGTGAATGTCCTGCAAATTAATTGAAATAAAGAGGAATTGTAATTATTTCGGTTCATTAGTTTGTTGGACAAAACAAAGAGCCATTACCTCTCAATATTTCACGGCACACATCGCAAGCCGTAATCTTTTTATATGTGTTATCTTGGAATGCGTGCTGACCCACAGCAAAATTGAATTTAGAGCTCGAACTCTCTCTATCGCTCTGGTCTGACCTAAACAACAATATAAATCAACATTTTCTTAACGTATTTTACTTTCAGTTTTTCTTTTATTGTTATGTTTGTCATTGAATATAGTTTTCTATACTATTTCTTGAGTTTGCTTTCAGATTGAAATAGAAATAAATTGATTTAAAAAATAGTTTTTTTTCATTTTCTTAATACAAATGTTTTGTTTCTTTTTTCTCTATATTTTCATTGAAATGTTTGCTTTGATTTCATTTTAATCCAATGAAATCTCAATTTTAATTCAGAGCAAAATTATTTTCAAATCAGAATTCATTTAATTAATGATCTCATATATGTATAAAGTTTGTGCAAATACTTTCCTATTTTTTCACTTAATTTAATTCATTGAGCGTTTCTTTTCAATTGAATTATAATTTTCTTGAATTGAAGTGAAAATACTTTGTATGAAATCAAATGAATGATTAAAGATTAGAGCAGAAGACCCGAAGTCGAACATAAGCTCAAAATAGAGCGTATATTGAATGCATCAAAAGCAACAGAATTAGCAAAAGGGGGTAAACGAGAATCCAGAATAATTAATTAACTCAATGGAAGGGCGGAAACGACATTTGAATTGTTGGACCATTTCATACAGAATTATATCTAAATTAACAACAATTAGAAACCTATGCGCGCAAACAGTATTGAATTGAATTTATTGTTTTACTTAAAAACCTATTAGATTTTCAACAGTTCTGTACTGTACTATAAAAATATTCCAACAAGTGTTTGCGTATAGATTGCTAATTATTGTTAATTTAGATCTAATTCTGTATGAAACAGGTCCAACAATTCAAATGCGTTTCCGCACTTCTTCTATTGAGTTAATTAATTGCTAAACAAATCTCAAAACAGTATAATCATTAAAGACCGGAAATATATGTTAAGTTTATATTATTGCCTTTAAATTGACTATAATGTGGATGAAAAGTAGTCAAATATATTTTCCTTAATTTTGTTAAAAGGTATTTTGTCAAACTATATTAAATCAAACAATTAGTGCAAAGTAATACGGGAATCAAAATGTTCAAGTATGTAAAAAGATTAGTTTCCGGTTCAAAAAACAAACTCTGGGAGTGTGGTGTAGTGGATAAGCCATCGGACTCTCCTGTAACATACAAGAGAGTAGCTCTGTTCGAACCCTGCTTGAGTATTCTTTTTTGAGGGGAATATTCTTTCTGAGTTTACTAGACGTTGAGGGGGAGGACTTTCAAATTTAGGGAGCATGTTGTAAAGCCACTTTCGCCAAAATCACAGAAGTGGGGTGTATTTCGGGCTGTACCCACGTCCACCTGCATTCCTGAATTAACCCAAAGAAAACAATGATAAAGCAATAGAATCTACACAAAATCAACTCAACTGGTTAGATTAAAATGGATTTGCCCATTAGTGAGTCGCTAAGTGTTTACTTCGATTTATAGGTCAAATGAGCAGCTTAAAAAATTTATGGTTGTTAGTTTTGTTGTTTATCTATTAAGAATTTCAGCTAGGAACTACTATTTTAAATTAAATCTCTTAAATTCCAGGAGAATCACAACAACTTTTTCAATTTTGACCTCTTATTGAGACAATTCAATAAATAGTAAAAAAAGACGTGGGCATTGGCCATGTCTAGTGTAGATAAAGAGTCGCCAAGTTCAGCCGAGTCAGGGGGTATAGAGGGGTATTTTGAGAAAAATCCAAGGAGGTATACTAAATTCTAAAATATGAAAACTGCATAGGAGGGAGTAAGGTAAAAATGGAAATTTTTTGCCTGCGCCGCAAAAAAGTCAGAGGAAGGGTATTTTGCAATATCTCAAAATCAGGAGAGTATTTATCCATGGTGTAAATCTATGATTATCGAGTGTTCATTGTTATAATTAGAAATACAGCAAAAATATATAAGCTCTTAAACTTATATTCCGTTTGTTTTCATTCATACAGCCGTCCAGATTTTAAAGTGGACACCATATACAGCCTTTTCTCAATTGTCTATATACTTATAATCAATAATGTTTTATTTCTTTATAATTTTTTAAATAGAATATTTAAGGTTTAGTCAGTTGATTAGTTTAGGGGCTATTTATGGGCTATTATTTAGGGGCAAAACTGGTTTTATTAGAGTTATTGAACACCTCGCCTATTCGCCTGACTTGAATCCTATAGAAAACATATTTATGATACTTAGTAGGGAAGTTGAAAACAGAATATTCCTATCAGATTGAGTTAAATATCATATGTAGAATCTGAAAAAATTAGATGCCAATGGGACGTTTCAGGGGGTTTTTAGGTGTGTAATCTTTAGAAATACCTCACAAAATGTCATTTTATAGCTAAACCAATTGATCAAATGGAACAATATGTATATATTTGTAAACCTTTTTCAAAGACCAGTTCAACCATGTATTACACTGTTCTGTCCATTACCATCGGAATCTGGTCGGCGCTGGCCATTTACCGCAGAAGAATGAATAGTTTATGACTTGATTAGACTTTAGATTAGCTTTACAATATATATATATTGTTCAATGTGATTACTTGATTTAGCTATAAAATAAGATTTAATGCTGAAAGTTGCTAGAATAAAGACGAGATATGTTAAAGAGGTAAAAATTCTATCCAATTCTAATAGATAGTAGGGCTACAAAACCACTAGAAATTTCTGATATCTTGTTGTTTTCTGTATCAGTTTTAGAATATTTCGTACAATTAGTAATTTAATTTTATCGATGAAAAAACGATATAATAATGTAATTGCTAATTCCGGTAGAATTACAAAATATTAAATACTGTATTAAAAAATTATTGCAAAATAAAAAATTATTGATTATAAGTATATGGACAATTTATGGTGTCCACTTTAAAATCTGGAAGGCTGTAGGTATAATTCTCTATAAGGTATAAAGATCTCAGTAGGTATAAACCTCTCAGATAAGGTTAATTTATCTGACTGAAGGAGGTGGTTTGAGAATTTTATCTCAATATCATAGAAAGAAATGTTTACTGCATTTTTAAAAATAAATTAAATTGCTTATATTATAATTTTAATTTAAATCTAATTATAGTCAATATAATCACATAATTTGCATCAAATTAGCCTTAATTTACTAATTCTTCAATGAATTTTGATTGTTGTGTTGATAATTCATACCCCGATTCTGAGCTCAGTTTTGAACTTTCGATACATAGAGTAGAATATCATATTTACTACTTGTTATTCAGGGATTAAAATAAAAAAAATATTCAAAGAGTGATTTAAAAGATAATGAGATGAGAATATAGACATGTTATGCATGTATTGACAAATTTTTATCGATTCATTTTCTTCTAAACAAAAGTTAATGAATGATTCGAATGAATACACATAAAACAGACAATACATAGCCCTATACCATGTGTACTACAGTATCTACAAATGTGTACTAAAGATAACGAAAATATCATCTCTGAGACAATCTATGCTTTTAGGGTAGAATAGACCCTGATGTGCAAACTAGATTTCGAAATTTAACTAAACTGAGAATATTCTATAGACTATTTACCTCAAAATTTTCACCATGACATATTTATTCTAAAAATTCAAACGACTACTAATTTAGTATTTTTCTAAGTTTGGAAATTAAATTTATTTAAACAGATTCCAGAAAGGATGTTTAAGATTTAATTATGGAATTATTTAACTATGAAAGGATAGAATTAAAAACCATTCATTCATTCATTTTCATGAGCACCTTTAATACCTTTCGGTGTGGGCGCATCGGCAGAATGCTATGCCTCAAGCACTTTATTCCCCTCCTTCTACAACAAGTGACTGCTCATTGATAGCGATAAATAATTTACTTTCTTTTTTAATGAAGAAATATTTAAAGAGTGTGAAAGGTGAGAATAGTTTCTGCTTTAATCTAAACATGAGTTTCAATATAAAAAGCACATTCAGTTGAATATTAATTCACTAATTTTGCAAATATATACTTAAATAAATAGTTTTATTACCAGTAATACAATTCACAAAATCAGTGAGCTAATATTCAACTGAATGTGGACTAATGTTCGTTGTAAATAAATTACCAAGCACTATTGTTAATTGAATCTTAAAAATAATTATAAAGATTGTATGCGGAGTCGGATATATTGGAAATCAATGTGTTTTACGAGAATCAAGAGTTACACCAAATTCAATCTCTGATTCTCGTAATATTAAATGTATCTTGAATTATTAATTTTGTTCATATCCATTGGCTAAATATTGTATTGAGTCTCTGACCAGCACTCTGAACGATAACACTGTGTCATTAATATAAATAGTGCTGCAAATATAAATTCATTTCGTAATAAAGAGGTTGGTGGAATTTATTTTGAGCTTGCATAATTTAAATATTAACTTTCTCGCACATATTCGGGATGTAAAGGCATTATAAATATAAAGTTTTAGAAATTCGAAAGTGGCCGTGTGGGCCACCTTTACATTCAATTCCATATATTAAAGATATGAAAAATATTTAAAATTACTTTTGGCCAATATTTTGAATTGAATGTAAAGGTGATTGATGATTTAAAATATGAAAGAAACATCTATTGATATATCAATGTTTGAAATCTAGTCATGTTGAGTTTGAATATAATGAATGATGTATGGGATTGAATGTAAAGGTGGCACACGCGGCCACTTTTGAATTTCCAAAACTTTATATGTTGAAACCTTTCTTCAAAAGAAGTTTGATAAATATAAGCAGAAAATGGTACAGATATTCGCCACGTACTATGTACAGTCTTCCAGAAATTAAATGGCACACCATATCCGGCCTTTTCTCAGTTGTCCATATATTGTTAATCAATAATGTTTAATTTCTCGATAATCATTTAATACAGTATTTAGTATTTTGTAATTCCACCGGAATTAGCAATTGGATTATTATATCGTTTTTTCATCCATGAAACTAAATTATGAATTAATTGAATATCCTTATCAATGATATCCCATTTTTGACATATCTTTACGAATAATAATTCTGGTTTTAGAATATGAATAGAATTGCGTTTATGTTTAAGTATCACAAACATGTTTTCTATGGGATTCAAGTCAGGCGAATAAGCGGTTGTTCAAAAACTCTTTTAAAACCCAGTTTAGCCCCTAAATAATAGTCTCTAAAGAGCCCCTAAACTGATCAAATGACTAAACCTTAAACACTCTATTTAAAAAATTATTGGGAAATAATACATTATTGATTAACAATATATGGACAACTGAGAAATTGCCGGATAATGTGTGCCATTTAATTTCTGGAAGACTGTACATGTCCATATGGCCGGTGGCGGGTTAACTGTGGAGATACTACTCTTGTCATCCATCAAATAAAAATCGAACTTTATTTGTAATTAACATAAAGCTATACCTTACGAAAGTTGTCGATTCTGATTTGATGGTTGATAGTTGCATATGTTCTTTATAACCGAAGGTTCTCTGTTCAACGAAAATGATTTTAACGAAAATCACTTTAACGAAAATATTTTTAATGAATGATAATCCCTAAAAAGTTTGCGTGAGCAAATAAACCATTTTAAAGCCCTAAGTAGAGGTGGGAAAAGACTTCAAATTTAGGGGGTATAAGGTACTGATAAGAGCCTTAAAATCACAGGGTGGTACATGGTGTGAGAATAAAAAAAACTGCACCCATTATGATTAAGTATTTTTCCAAAATTGTGGAGGTCCTCGTTTTTTTTAATCACAGGGGGAGAGTATTTTGGTCATTTTAATAGAAAGGGGAAATTTTGGCTATACCCTTTATTACCTGTCCCTATCAAAAAAGCTACCTGCATGCTTTTTTGGTCTTTCAAACTTTTCCGGGACTATTCCTTTATTAAAATATTTTCGTTGAAATCATTTTCGTTAAAGTAATTTTCGTTGAACAGATAGTAACCCCTTTATAACTTATTATTAAAAATAGTTGTTTTAAGTATGTAATACATTTTCAAAAATAATTAGTATTTTATTTTAAATTTATTTTTAAATTAAAAAGAGGGTGAATATAAATATTTCAATAATCTAAATTAATTATATTGTTTTTCAAAAATACGAGAACATATAAGGGCACCTGATAAAAAAACTAGGGGGGAATATAACGAGCTTGACTTCTTTCTGTAATATTCCAATATTGAACTTTTTAAATTTAGAGAAAATCATGTACATATACTAATTTATTTTCTATGTCTTAATTCTAATTGTTACAATATAACTTAGGAACTTTTTAAAAACATAATTAAAAGTTTGATAATAAATACACAATTAGATATAAGAAGTACATAAGCCATATAAGAAGTACATAAGCCATATAAGAAGTACATAATGACATATAAGAAGTACATAATGAGATATAAGAAGTACATAACGACATATAAGAAGTACATAATGACATATAAGAAGTACATAATGACATATAAGAAGTACATAAGGCATATAAGAAGTACATATTGAATATATGAAGTATATAATGACATATGAGAAGTACATAATGACATATAAGAAGTACATAATGACATATAAGAAGTACATAATGACATATAAGAAGTACATAAGGCATATAAGAAGTA
>JAQFXN010001633.1:0-14638 GCA_034693365.1 Liacarus xylariae
TCAATTTTTCTCAACTAAATAACTGAATCTCTAATTACAAACTTTTTTGAATACAATTAAATGTTCTTTTAATAATAACCACACCCTATGCTTGAGTTAAATGAAGTGGTTTTTCGTTATAAAAGATATGGCACTAAAACTTTGCAAAACCACAGCGCAATCACACGAATAATAGCTAATATTTAATACCTAAATATATAATGTCTAATGAAAAAGAGGGTCTCAACCAATCTCTTAGAATCAATTGTTATCTTCATTACTCTTACCAACTGTTGTAACTGTTATTCACTTCTAATGTTGACTTCTATTTGCCATAAATATATTGCAGTTTTAGATAAAATAATTAGAGTTTCGAATGATTTTTGTAAAATACAAAATTGAGCATTTCTCATATAAAAAGCTTATTTATGCATTCTTATTTTTTTGCCTCTTTGAAAAATTCCTGTATATATTTGCATAAAGAATAGCAATTTTATAAGTAGTTTAAAGAATGCATTCTATAAAATAATTAGACAATGAATATTCTTCTATAAGTATGATATAGGAGTGTATGTTTGAGATCAAACGCCTTTAATAATGTTATTCACTTTGGAAACAATGGCCTAACAATTTATAGAATACTTCAAATATATTCCTAATTTGATTGTCTTATGACTGTCAGACTCTAATTCAAGTGCTCTTATGGATGAACAACAGCTTACTATACACTAAATACAGTTATAATAGACACCAATATTGATCAAAATTTGTAGACAACACTCAACAGTCATCACTTCATAAATGTTTATTATTGTTTGCATTTAATACTCAATAAAATCTTTATGATCTGTAATTCGTTATAATCGCTAAAACAGAAACAAACATAAAATTTTAGACAAATAATCAAATTTTTAAAACAAATTTGCATTTCTATCGCTATATTTAAAAATTCTGCATTCATTTCAATAGCATTTTGAAAAGTATGAAAGATATAAATATAAATGTTTTAAATTGATTATATTCTTTCAGTTATGCAAACCCTAATAAAACAAAAGGAATTTTATCATAAATGATAACAATTTGAAGTACTCTCTAATAGTGAGCAAAATCAACGTATTGTAAGAATTATTAAAGTAAAAGGGGTTCGACTACTCTTGTCGGCGGAAGTTATGACTAACAATTAGGGCATTTGTTTTCAACAGTTAAAAAATTTATGATATGTTAGGCTCTTATAATCAGAACATCTCAATCAAATCAGAACTGAACTGTAAATCTGGATTAAATTTATTTTTCAGTATATTTGACGAACATTTAGTTATTGTTTCAAAAGTTTTAGTTATAATAATAGTTATAGTTTCCGGAAATCCTTTTAAAGTATTTATTTTAATATATTTCTTTCTTTTTATATTATAATTCAATTTGAAAAATAAATTTATTTAATTTAAATATTTGAATACTTCCATAAATCAGTGCAATATTTTATAAATTCTGTTGCAATTATTCAAAAAAATATTTTCTCATATTTACAATTGATTTGTTGGACGTAATGCACACTAAATACTGTTAGTTGTCTTGGATTCAAATTCTTATCAATTTATGAAAAATATTGTTCTCATATTTAAGGCAAATAAACTTAATTCTCTATACAATTCAGAGAATAAATTAATGAAAGCAATGATAAAAATTTTGGTTGTTATACACAATATTCTCAATACAAAGTTCATTCTCATGCTATTCATTCCATCATTACGTCTAAACCGCATATTCTTATCATCGATTAATAAATAAATAGCTTTTTAAATGGTTGATAGTATTTATTTTAAACTTAATTAATTCCATAATCAGTGAACAATGATTAATAGAAAACCTCAGACCAAATCATTATACAATTTTTTTGTTCATTAATAATACCTTTTATTTGATTATAAAAAATAAGCGATTATTGTGTTTTCTATGATATGTGAAGAAGGCTTAGAACTAACTATAATCAGAATCAAAAATAACACGAATTAACCATAAGTTTATCGCTATTATTGGTAACAAAAATAATAAGAATTATTATTAAATTCAGTTCAATGTCTTAATAATATTTTTTTTTGATTTATTATGAATTCATGTCTTTATTGATGATTCAAAACATTTATTTTATTTTTTTATTTTGAAAGTTTTTTTAATCTTCAATCAGAATATTTAGTTATAAAGAAAAACACTTCTGTAATACTCGTATGAATTTTATTTTAAAACAAAACTTAATAAATATATTTATAAACAGAGATAGCCGGCCTGGGGTATATAGTCAAAACGTGCTGACTTGTGAAAATTCCCATTGACATTTTTAAACAGATTAAAAATTATTTTTATGATTTTTTCCTCAATCTTCTTTTAAATTTTTTAAATTTTACCATTCTAGATTTCGAATAAATTCCTCAATAAGTATGGCAATGGTAAAATCCCTTCTCTTGCTAAGTTAGTCGAATTTGGCCATCCTTGATTCATAACCGCACTATTACTTTTATCGTTATATATCTAACCCGTGATATTCTTCTAAAAACAGGTCCATATTTTAAGTGATGATGATATTCATGAGAAATGTATTGAAAAAATTAATGAATTATTTATCTCAACTTTTTTAAAGAAAATAGTATTTTTATATTATAAACATAATAAATATATAAATTTTTAGTGAACTTTTATTGAAAAATAACTATTAAAAATCTAAAACTACCAGTTTTTTAAGGGTGATTTGCAGCAAAATAATGGTTCAATCCCTCGAATGCTTGTTTGTGAAGAAGAGTAAGGAATAAAGGACTGGAAAAAAATTAAGACAAAAAACTTGATTTGGTATTTGGAAAAACTAATGTTCGGTAATAAATATAAAAGATTTAGTCATTACATAACTGTTAAAATTCAAAATCCTGTTGAGAAGATTTACTCCGATTTGAAGGTTAGATTAGAGTTTTAAATAATGTGTTTTAAAGCCCACATTTCAAGGCTTAGAAAAAACCTCAATTCAATCACTTTTTATCTGAAAATATATATTAAAGAGAAAATTAATCTGAATTTTATTATTCGCTGTTTTCTGATTAACAAAATTTTTTAAGAATAAAAAATACAAGAATTTTGTGATAAATTACTGATAATAACGGTAATCAAATTGTATTCATTTTTATTTTCATTTAACATATAATTTATTGAATAATTATTACAAGATATTTCAAAATACAATTACACAATGATTGAGACAATGATAAACAAAAAAAAAGTTGAGACAAAAAGATCAAATATATTAATATAAGTTAAGAGCCTTAAGAGCTATTCATACGAATGATTGCTCAACAAAAATATTAAATTAAATATAGTTTTAAATACAAAACAAAATATGAGAACAGAAGCCAAAAGAATATGAGATTTTCGTTGATATTCAAAGAATTTTTTTTCATACATAATATTTTCATACGTATTAAATAAATAAATGTGTGGAATGCCATATATGTGCCCATAAAATATTAATATATAACTAAAAATATCAATTTAAACAATTATACTATTAATTAAACAAAATAATTACTTTTCTCAGAGAATCAATTCCTCACATAAAAAAAGTGAGAAATCTTTGATTAAATCTATATTTGTTTGTTTGCAAACAGTGTTTTTTGTATATAATTAGTTGTTATTCTTTTGAATAAGTATTGTTTGAATTATTTTACGCTCCGTTTTGTGACAGAGTTTGTGGAACATTGAGATGTCTTTTTGGGAATTTGCAGGAACTTAGTCTACATTCGCAATATTCAGTTGATATGCGAATGCGTTTGCAGTACTCTTTGCACTGTCTGTCACTTCCATTGCGGATGCATTCGTGTCCAGGACTGAACCAATACGGAAAGTATTCACCTGTTGCTGGATTTCCGCCGTATCCTTCCTCTGCAAACATAAAGACAAATAGTAATTGTGTGTCTGTCTGTCTGTCTATTTGTGTGAGTATTGCAATTGAAAGCAATTTTTAATGACATTATCTATATATCAATAAATGGATTCTGGCTTTCAATGGTTTAATACAATTCTATTATATTGAAGTGAATGCGCTCTTAATTCACAAATTTATTATTCAACCATTGACTCAAAGTAATGCTTTTCAAAGATTATTAAATTAATTATAGAATTATAGCAAAGGGTTATTCGGAGACAATAATTATGACATAAAACGATAAATTGAAATATTTCTGTCGTAAAGAATAAAATACAAAACTAACAGATCTGTCGATAATTCGACTGAAATAATAAAAATTCTATCGAATTTAATGAACTATTGCATTGTTTTGTAACATTATGTTATTTATTTGACAGAAATGGCCAGAGGGCTCATCCCAACCAGGGTTGTATGGGCTATAAAGTGAAAGAATTATTTGTTTTAATAAACCCTTCCTCGAGGCGAAGGAATCTTCTTATATTAGTCATTATGTCAGTGAACTTCTTAATACTTCTTATAATTTTTTAGCTACAATTCTGTGGCAATCTCTTGCTGTTTATCTCAATAATAATATTAATGACCTTTAAATAAAATTGTATTTTACTTGAATTAGAAAATCTGATTTTATTCTTTATATTCTCTATCAGTTGTTGTACTAACTATTCATTTAAATTGATTGCATAACAATTTTAGTTAAATCATTACTATTCAATAAATTTAGCACTGTAAATAAATCACCATGTTCAGTATAAGGTATATAATTATTCCAAAAAACTACTACTCACTTGTATCGCTGCAAAGACAGACTCGTCTGTTAACCAGATTAGTGCCATCGATATTAGGACTTTCATCCACAGTAATTGTTTTACAGACCCTATCGTTAAATCCTTTAGCGCTACAAAAGGTGGTGCATTGAAATGAATTTTCACAGGCCCTGTACTCTTGTATCGCTACTAATTCACCTGAAAATTAATGGCCAGAAATCAGTTGAGAAACAAAACAAAACAAAAATCGAGAGAAACAAAGAATAAGTTTTAAAACTAATTATTATTAAAGCAATTGATTTTTATTTTTTTCAAATTTAACATTTGAAGAATATTTTTGTACTGATATTCAATTCCCTCTCACTGTGTGTGAGAGAGAAATGAATTAACAAAGAGTTAGTGAAGAAAAAAAAAGTTTATAGCCTTGTCTTTCGTGTTTCGGTTCATAAAATACTTAACTCTATGTTTAAAAATTAATTTTCTTCTATTAAGTTATAACTTGAATACTCTTTAAGAATAGTAATAAATCTATTATTCTTAAAAAAAATTCTGTTTCCATACAAAATGTTTTGTCGTTAATAATTTTGAATGATTTCAATTCTCACACAATCATTCAAACTTTTATAAGATATATAATCTTTTTCTCATCCATTTTTTCCGGAGTTTTTTTTTGTTATTTTATTTCTTTTTTACTTTTTTTTAATTTTCGGCTTTAATCTTTATTTTTTTTCCAAAACCATTAATTCTCTATAAATTTTTTCTTTTTTCTTCTCTTTCAAGTAAGACGTTATTGAACTCTAAAAATTTCACAGAAGAGTATTAACTCTTGAATTTCAAGATTGATAACAACTAAAAACTTTGACTGTTCATTAAAAATTATTAGTCTTTTCCATATAATCAATAAGAATTTCTTAATTTTATATAAACTTTTTTTCTTTCTCTTAAAACTGAAAACTGATATAAATAATGCTTTAAAATTAATATTCATGCTAAAAAATATACTGAAATCTTCTTTCAATTAAGCAGTGATTTCGTGAGCAAAAAACTGATTTTTAAATCTTTAATTAAAGTTAATTTTTTTCTGAATATAAAATAAATTTAAGAAAAAGCTTTTTAAGAAAATGACAAATAAAACAATTTAATTAGAATTAAATCATTTTAATTAAAACTAAATAAATAGCAAAGAAAGAGCAATAAAATCTAAATTTATATTTAGAATATTTTTAGCTTTAGTTATAAATTATTCAAACAATAAATAAATAAATTCTTTGATTTATACAATTGAAAGAATATAATAATAATATTCAAAGATTTGTTTGGAAAAAATTAAAATTTTTATTCTCTCGTTTAGTCAAACGATAAACACATTTCGCTAACAAATCATTTTTATTTGACACTAGATTTTCAGTGAAAAATAAAAACTCTTCAATTAAAAGTTTAATAACCCTTTTATTCTATCGATTCAAAAATCAAAATAAATATATTATTGCAGTCAATCTTCAAGAGAGTGTCTTTTATTCTTCAATAAAAATAAAAAATTATTAAAAAAATAACTTCAGACTAAATACAAGAAAACAAAACTGATAAATTATATATAATTCATAAGAGAAAACGTTTGCAGAATATAAAATATTTTGATATAAATAGAAAAAATATTTATAAACAGATAATAAAAAGAACATTTGATGTAAAACTTTCGTTTCACAGAAAAATTAATCAAACATTAATATAAAAATCTGATAATAAAATAAAATTCTCTAAAATTAATTATAAAAGATAGACAATTAAAAAGCTTAAAAAATAATCAAGTAAAAATAGAATTTAAGAAAAACATAGATAATTAAGCAATAAATTAAAACAATACTCACCGATATATAAGCTAAATATAGTTAATACAAGTGTCGCTGTTGTTGTTTTAGACATAGTATTCAATATACGAATCGTCAAAACTAAAGAACCGTTTCGTAAAACTTTTTATTCGGTGTTGTTATCGGTACTCGTTTTCGAAGGAGAATAAGACTTAGTGTCTGTTTAAATGTGTTGTACACCGAACCAGAAATCTAAATAAGTAAATGTTTGGAGTGGCCGAACATTTTTGTATTGGCAAATATTGTGTCAATGTGTCCGTTTCGCTGAGATTAAGTAATTGCCTCACAAATGTAACATTAGGTCACCTAAATTAGGAGAGGGATATATCTACGAGTGAGAGAAGAAAAAACTTGCCCTCAACTGGTTTACCATTAGTGGCATATTCTATATAATCTTTTTGTTGTCTTTTAATCATCTTTTTTATGTATACAGAGATCCTCTTTTGTGAATAGAGATGGTCTCAAACGATCTAATTTTTCAGAAATACTCTTTTTAGATATTATATCTCTTTCTTATATATCGGAATGCGCACGCATTACACCAACAGGGGGTGCACTCCTGTCACTTATCCACAAATTTCAAAAGTCGAAGAATAAATGTTAAAAATTATCAGGAAGCATTGTAGAATTTAGCTAATTAAAGCACTTGCTAGGAACTAACTAATTAACTGAATAATATGACGCTCTCTTGTACAGTGAGGGGGGTTTGTGCTTAGCCCACTTGCGTATCCCTACCTATTTATGTATATAAATTTTTTAATTTATGTTTAGCTATTTAATGAAAATCGTGTAAATATCATTAACTTTGTTTTAATTTTTCTTCTCTCTCTTTCTTGTGCTTAATATTTATTCTGTTTTTATTTTTCTTCTAATTTAGAAATTCATAAAAATTTAGGTAAAGATATGCGAGAATTAAACAATCAATTTTATATTATTTTATAGTCGACTCTCTTATCTGTTAAATCGGTTTAGGATTAAAAAAAAGTTTTTTATTATTTATTACTTAAAAATAATAATTTGTACATTTCTTACTATAAATTTCATTATCAAAACTTTCTGAACATTTTTAGGACGATTTGTATCATTCGATGAAATATCATAACTATTCGTATAATTTATTATTAGAAAAACAAAATAAAATAAAATAAATCCTTATTATCACTAAATCTTCTTTTATAAAACGTGTTGAATAACTTATAAATAGATCTTTTGTATTATTATTATAATATTATAGTAATATTGTTTTTCTTATTTAAATGTTAATCATCGCTGAACTAATAAGAAATACTATATATTACTGTATAAGCTATTGTTGTATTTTCAAGTTTTTATATAATGTAATATAGATTAACACAATTGCAAATTCAAAGCTAAAGAATAAATGACTCGTCAAGTCATTAGGCGTTTCTGACCTTACAATTAAAACCATAGACAATATAAGACAATATAAGTTACAGTAATTATTGTTTGTATTATATTTAATGCATAGAATAATATTCAATTAATGTAACGAATGATTGAATTTAGTTATCATTTTTAGCAGAATATTGTTATTCCTTTCAATGACACCGACAAAAAGTCTATGGATTTTATATGAAATGAATTAAAATGATTCCAACAAAAAATAAACTCATGAAACAAATCAAAAAACTTTTAATTTAATAATATCTTTTTCTAAAACACAAAATAAAGAAAAATATTGAGATATTTGAAAATTTTGACATCACTGACAATCTTATCCCCAAAATTATAACGCATGTCATTTAATCAATTAATTTCATATCAATTTACTTCAATAATAAGTCAGTTTTCATAAATTAGTTTTATTTTAAAGTTTTATTTCTTCTAAAGATAATAAAAAAGGAGTTTTCATATAAAAAAGAGATTTCGATAATGACCTCAAACTAAATAAATAGAAAACTTTTAAATAAATTTTTAAAATAAAACTGTTGTTGAATTTTAAATGAGTTTTAAATTTCCATCTGTTTCTCTAAATTGATATGAGAAATCAAAATTTTTCAAACAAGATTTTAAGGTCAATACCAAAATTGAAATTACAGTTTATATACAATTGAAAGACAGATGTTTTCATTTACTCAATTAAATTCTGTCAAAAAGGTATAAAATTAAATATAAAAAGTATTATAAATAGCAATCAAATAGATTAGACATTAAAATATCAAATTATATATTAAAAGCTCAACTAATGGACTGATTAAAAAACAATTTTTTAATGCCTGTATTTATTTCTTTTTTCTGTCATTACTTATTTCATACAGTATTTACAGTCAATGTTCACTACAGTTGTCGAATAGAGAAAAATGTTTAGAAAGAATTTATTTTCTCAATAAAATTCTTAGAATTTGATAAATAATTGTAGAATTCTTCTTAAAAATGATTTCAGTATTCAATTCCATCTGATTTTTATGTCTTAAGATTAAAACCAAAAAAGAGTTCAAAGACTTATATGTCATATGTTTTAATGTGGAAACTAATAAATTGAACATAGAATGTATGGATTATCAAACCCTTAAGTCCAGGTCATAAAAATCTTTTTTACTTATGTTTAAGTATTTTATATAAGTCTCTCAATTTCTGCAATTATCTGATGTCCAAAAAAAAAATATTTCTTCTGTATTTATTCAAACTAATGATCAGTGAGTCTAGACTTTTATCAGCACAGTATCCATCAAATCAATTCATTTAAGCCTTAAATAAAAGAGTTGTATATCTCTGTAATATCTGTTGAAACGCTTATTATTTGGACAAAAACTGAATGTTGTTATTACCGGTAGTTCTTTATTCACTATTTCTTTTCCAAACATAATATACTGATCTCTGTTCTGATTCTCTATTTTAAAACAGTCTTCAATCAAACTGAATGTCATTAATGGCAGAAAAAAAGAAAATTAAGTTTTTTTTATATTCACATAAGATATTGAAGAAACACTTCTTACTTCATCTTCAGTATCATATTTATTCGTAATTTATTGGACTATTAAAAAACAATTAAAAAAAATAATTGAGTTTCACATCCAAATCGAATGATTATTAAAGATTTATCTCAGGTATGAAAGAATGGCCAAGGTCTTAAGGACCTGGGAATACTTGGCACATTAAAATTATAAGTTATAACATACAGTGGAGATCATTTTAAAAGAGACACCATATCCTTCCAGTTTTTGCTTGTCCATCTATTGTTAATCAATAATGTTTTATATTGCAATTATTTTCAATATAGTATTTAAGGATTTGTCACTTTTTGGATTAATTAAATTCCAACTTTTTAAGCTAATGATTCATTAGTACTGATGAATATATTTCATACTCCTAGATAATGGCTAAAAAGCCTAAAGTAAATAAACCTGAGAGATTGCGAATTGCAATGAAAAATATATACTTTTCTGACGAGATATGGAAGAAAACCATATTTATCGGCGAAGTTAGTTTCGAAACAAAGCCGAATGGTCAATTCCGAATTCGCCGATTTCCAAATACTAGATTTAATGAGGAAAATGTTCTGTCTATTGAAAATCGTGGAGGAAATCAATAAGTATTGTTTGTGCCTTTTTCTATCATGGACTTGGCCCAATAATGAAATCAGAAGGAAATTTCAATGCCGATCAGTAAATAAATTATTTGGAAACTAAATTATTTCCCCGGGCGTAGGAAATATTTCCGGATTCAGATTTTTATATCCTACATGATAACTCACCTAATCATACTAGTTATCAAACTCAGGCTTATTTAGGGGCCAAACTCGATGTTAGTAGAGTTATTGAGCTCCCGCTTATTCGCCTGACTTGAATCCTATAGAAAACCTATTCAAGATACTTAAGCATAAATGTAAGTCAATTCATACACTTAAACCAGAATTATTGTTTGTCAAAATATGCCAAAAATGGGATATCATTGATAAAGACATTCAATTAATTCATAATTTAGTTTTATCGATGAAAAAACGATATAAAATTGTAATTGATAATTCAGGTGGAATTACCAAATATTAAATATTGTATTGAAAATTATTGAGAAATAAAACATTATTGATGAACAATAGATGGACAAGTAAAAACAGGAAGGATATGGTGTCTCTTTTAAAATGATCTCCACTGTAGACTCGATTAGAGTTAGAATTATTGTTAAAGCAAAACAGCTTCACTGCAGTCGTGCATATTTAACGTAATCATCTATCGTATAATATTCTGTGGCCACAGATTTTCTGGTCATTTTGGATCAAATCTGCAAACTATGTCTGAAGTTTAAAATCAAAATAATAATGTTTGAAAACTATTTGAATATTTGGATAAAATGTTAAGAGAAATGTTCAATTATATTTTATAGAATTTTTAAAACTGCTTTCAATAAAATAAGAAAATATACTGCAATTTACAAAACTGTTCAAAACTTGCATTAAATATAAATTTTTTATTTTGAATAAATTTTAATAATTAAAATACTTTTTAATACTTTTAAATATTTTTATAATAGCATTAAATTTTAAGATAAAATGAATTACTGCGGGGGCAATTACGAATTATTTGAATGAAAGTTATGCAATAAAACTCAAACTATTGGAGTACTAGTTCTTATTGATATTTTATTACTTATAGTAAAGTCTAATATCTAAAACCCTAATTTTAATTCAGGACTTATTTTATGAGACGCTCAAATAGTTAGTAATAATATTTTTTGGTCTAAAAATATCTCCCATATACATGATTAAAAACAAGAATGCACCATAAATATAGAAACCTCAGTTTATACAGAAAAATATTAGTGGTTTAAACTGGCGCGTTATGCAAACTCAAGATATATTTAATCCGTCCAGCTAATAGACTAATTTTTTATTAGCTTGCTTTATTTTAAATTATTTGAGTAATCAATGAACGATAGCAAAAAATGAGTTTTTACTTCAAACTGAGTAATTCATAGAAACTCTTTATAACAAAATTTATATTTCAAATTATTAAGTATTACTATTAAGCTTTCGGTCACTAATAACTTGAAAAATATAAAATAAAGCGAACCAATAAGAAAATAGTGTATTAGCTGGACAGTTTAAATATATCTTGAGTTTATTTTTAATTTAACTAAGATGATAATGTTTTTTGCATTTCATCGAAAATTGAGATTTTGAATATTTTCATTCATATATCATTAATGAGTTATTATTAAATATTAATGGTTCTGTTGAATTTCATCAATTGTATAATTAAGCTCATTGATAGTTAAGAATTTTAGCCTCCACGCAGAGATGATAGACCCAATACTTTACTTGATAACTATCTGGTATTGAGTCAGACAAAGTCATGCAAAATCTGTTAGAATCTATAAGTTAGTAGAAGTTAGTCTAAGTTAATACCAGATATTATCAAATAAAGTATGGGGTCTATCATCTCTTCATCCATGATTTTTCTATATTGATAAAATGAGTTTTGCCCATATTTATACATTTCTAAAAATTCATTCCTATCAATTTTATTTTTAAAGTCGAGTTATTTAACCATGTACTTTTTACAATTAAGATTTTAATTGAAGAAGTCTTGATATTCATGCAATCATGAGGAAATAGGATAATGCGATTGCTATGGATGTGGCCTGATGCCATTATTACTGAAAAGTCTAAAGTTATCATTTGTGAAAGATGTAGATATTATTATTCTTTTGGAAAGAGGCTAATGCTAAACATACAGCATGGAAACAGTTTAGACCAGTCACTTGGAAGGGGACTAATTTTATTCCTTAGAGTAGCTTTAGCAGCTTAGTTCTGTACATTTCCCGCTACTAATATGAAATGGCAGCCACTTTGCACATTAATATATTAGGGATGGAAACGAATCTATTATCTCCTTTTTCTTTGAGAGTAGAGATAAAAATAAAAACTCTTGGAATCTAATAAAATATTAAAATATTTTTTTTAATGACAAAGAGTCTAATAAAATTACAACTAATGATAAATTAAATGAATGGTTTGAATACATAAATCAAATGTAAATTACTATTTTTGTATAACTAAATATGGATTTTAGTGATGTCTAGATTCCTTTGGATCAAATTCATCATCTCATAAGTTAAGAGTCTGAAATCTAATTGCATATAATTTAAGTTGATTAATTTCAATTTTTAAATAATCTTCAATATTTTATTATAATAAATATATAATTATATAATAATTGCTGAGAGAAAAAACAATAAATATTAAACACATTTTCTCTTACAAACACTATTATTGGAGTGAAGAGCCATAAAAATTAATATTACATTAAGATTAAGGCCAATAAATTGCATTTCTCATCAACTTTCCCTATATTCTTATTACTGAAAATGATATTTGATTTATTGCAATGATTGATGTTTTCATATTTCTATCGTAAGTTAATCTTATATTCCAAGTATGTGTGAGAATATCTGATTGAATCAAAATTGATTTATAATTAATTTTTATATAGTATTTATGATAAAATTTGGAACAAATAAATGAAGATTGAAAGAAATAACGAATTTACGAGTTATTTTTGGGAAACAAAATATCATTGAAGAGATTCTAATTTTAATGTCATAATCAATAAAGTTGAGGAATGTTTGAGTTAACACTAAGTTATGAGTATTTTAATGTCTAAACTCAACAATTTGTCTGATGTCATGCTTTTGAAAACAACAAGATATTAATCATAAGTTTAAAATAGTATACAAACGTCTAAATATAGAAATCGACAAATGATGTTTTATTAGAATTCAGTTCAGTACAAGTAATAATTATACTAATAATCAAAAGTAATTCTTTATATAAAAAATATAATAAATATAACGAATATACAGTATATACAGTATATATAGTTTGGTTGACATCGTTTCAAATATTTTTTATGATTTCATTAATGATGAGCAGATCTACTGTATTCACGGCCGACTATTTTTGATAAAAATCAAACTCTAAGTTATATAAAATAATTGCTTGGTTAAACTAACTTGTTTTGGCACTTATAATAGTAGAGACATAAAATGGCAATAGTTAGTCTCTAACTTTGTGCGATAAGTTAGCTTTACTTATTGGGCCCTTTTATGCCTTAATGGTATCATTTTGTATTACTTAGAGTTTGATGGCTATAAAAAAAATGATTATTCAATACTTCTGTTATTCAATATTAGTGAAAATTTTTTATTTTGCATAAAATCAGAATAAAACAGTAAAACCAAATCGATTTAATTAACTAATAAATAGCGACCAAAGGATTAATTTCTAGGCTTTCGATTCGATAGACTATGTGATAAAATTAATGAGAGAGTTCTGTTTGGTTCTGGTCTGTTGCCAGACTCTGGTCTGTAATATTGTTAACATTAGTGGCGAGTGTTTTAGTGCTGTCTATTTGCCAAACATTGTCACGTCTTTCGTCCACATTATTCCACTACCACTGCAGCTATACTTTAAAAGTTTAACTTTAATTAAGCAAACTTTTAGTTTTTGTGCAAGAATTTGGTTTTGACTGCATTTACTGCAACACTCTTTTCAAATCCTAAAATTATTATTATTTTTGAAACCTTTCTCTCTTGAAATTCTTTATTCTATTCTACATTACAATCGCTTTATTGTAAAGTTGTTTTCACTCTAAAAGTTTACGAATGAATGAAAAGTTTCTATAAATGGATTCCTATAATCGATGATAAATAAACGAAATTCTTCTGTTAAAAGACAGGAATAGATTCTGTTTTATTGTTGCAAAAGTCAGTTACAGTTCTAGAGTTTGTCCTAACATAACGAGATATCCCTAAGGAGTGCTATTATTCTAAATAAGAGAACCCTTTTTACATTTCTAGTTAGTCGAGAGAAGAGTAATGCAATTTAATATTCGTTCATCAAATTATTCCTTTGCCAAAACATCTTAATACTAGTTTCTGGTGAATAAGTAACACTACTCTACTCCACTCTACACATCTACAAATGTATACTGTTCTACAAATAAAGTCTGTTCTTTATTATATCCAGTGATTCGCACGATTACCCATTTGGGTAAAGTATTTTGTGTTATAGGACTTCATTTGTGTGTTAGGATTGATTT
>JAQFXN010001634.1:0-14638 GCA_034693365.1 Liacarus xylariae
GCCAAGGTTTAGGAAATTTTGCAAAGAAATGCCATACTCAGAATGACCTTCTCTATCTATGTGCATAGGTTTCTTGACATTCCACCATTTTTTAACTCCGCTTTCGAAGAAAAAGGAGTATATAGATTCGTTTCCACACTTCTACTTCTCCGCCCAGCCCACCCATCTATGCGCGCAAACACTTATTGCCAATAAGTTATTGGAATATTTTTATAGTACTGTATTGGAAATCTAATAGGTTTTTGAGTAAAACAATAAATTAAATTCAATACTGTTTGCGCGCATTGGTTTCTAAATGATGTTAATTTAGATATAATTCTGTATGAAATAGTCCAACATTTCAAATGTCGTTTCCGCCCTTCCATTGACTTAATTAATTATTGGTGAAACAGGTCTTATTCATTGATTTAACAAAACCGTATGAGAATAGTGTTGACCTCTATATCACTGAATGATAATTAAATGAATTAAAAGAAGACGAATAATATTTTATTAATAAATTAATTAAAAGGTATGAAAGGATTGAAACAGAAATACCCTGTCGTTGTGTTCGGGCTTTAGGTACACAATAATCTAAATCATCAGCAAATTAATTCTATAAAAGAGTATTCAATTTATAATTAGAGCCCATAATTGGTTTGATTGTGATTTGACTGTGCATTACAAGTGATATTTAATTTTAAATAAAATTATTTAATACAAACTTCTATTCAATAGTAATAAATACGATATAATTAAAAAACTTTATAAAACGGAAAACAAATTTCGATAACTTTATGATTATATTAATAGACAATTAAAGAGACAATGAATTTGAATTATGAAAAGATTATATAATAATAATCAATCAATAATACCCTGTTTTATCAAAAATCACAAATATTATGCAATTATAACACAATTGAAACTTAAATTTTAAAAAATCTATACATAAATGGGTCGAATAGAGGGACGACAATAAGGGGACTCAAGAATTTGGTTAATAGTCTTCTCATAGAAGAGTAGACAGAATATCAAATTGGAACTGAAATACCTGAGCGTTTACAAAGTTTCAGTTCATTCCCCCCATTGGTCGACCACTTTGGTCAGCCCTGACTCTAATACAAATGGACCGAAACTCACACAATCTTCACAATCATTTGAATTATACAAAACAATTGTCATTAAATACATTGAAATTCATCTAATAATCAAAGTATTAAATATTTGATAGCATTTAATATTATATAATAATAAATAATTGCTTATAATTAAAGTGCAATTCGTGTGAAAGTTGTATAGAAATTGACTTTCGCTGATTTATTTGTTATATATATATTGTCTAAATATTAAGTAATGTTTGGTCCCATTCAACGATTAGACAAAGATTTAGAAATCAAATTATATGAATAAGTGTTTAATTGCATTTTAAACTAAATTATATTTATTTTGTTCTCATTTCTCACTTTCTTTCAAAAATTCCTTTTTTCAATACAACAAATAATTTTAAAATTATTAATAAAAGATTTGCCTCTGTTTTCCATTCAAGTTATAAATGACTAGAGATAGGAAAAGGAGTGAATAAGAAGAGCCTTGTTCAAATTTGTTACTCATAAAAGTGATAGCTATATATTCATAGTATTCTACATAACAATATGATTTATGGGTTCTCTCGATTCCCCCAGAGATGAGTTTTTATGATAAGATTTTTCAAATGATGCCATGAATTAGTTTTTTTTTTTGGTAAATTTGAATATTCTTTTCCACACTTTTTCACTCTTTCTATATATGACTTATAAAATCTCATTTAATACAATGATATATACCTTTGACTCAAAAAATCAATGCGAGTCTTATCCGACAATTTATGAAACGAGAAATTCCTAAACCTAACAGATATTGTTGTGAAGAGAGTTAATGCACCACAAAATCATTTGGACTGACGCTCAAAATTACGAGTTTTAAGATTGAAAATGATATTTCACTAAAGGTTACAAATGAGTTGCTCTCAAGTATTTCAAAGAAAATTTGATATAAATTCAATTGAAAACAAATTTTTTTACTGCGATTCCATACTAAAGGAAATAAGATTTAAACAAAACTAAATATCTATGAATTTTATTGCTTTTTTACTCATTTTAAATATCGATTTCTCAATTAGTTTGTTGTTTAATATATTATAAATTGTTTTAAATCTGATAACAAATTCAACACAAAGACTGCATCACTAGTCCTATAGTTTATGTTTGATTCGCTAAATTTATTATAAGCAGAAAAAAAGCTAATAATCAATGAAAAAGAGAATTCGATTTTTATATTATATTTACTTCACTTAAAGGACTCCAAACATAATATAAGTTTATAGAACTGAATGAATGCTTTCTCTATTCACGAATAAACTATAGATTTTGGTTTTCAGATCATTCAACTCACTCTCTCTATAAATGGTTTTCTAATAAAGTTATTGAAAATCTTTCAGTAATTCTATCGTTTGAATGAATAACCGATTGTGAAGTTTTGTCTTTCTTATAATTATATTCTAATTTTGTTTTATAAGAATAATAGTTTAAGAAAAGAATATTCTAAGTATAGAAAAATTATAGTCTTTTTTTGGCAAAATCTTATTGCTTTGAAGTAATTTTTACTACAAATTTATACATTTTTCTATCGAAACGATTATTTGGAGAAATATAGCTATTATTTGTATTATTTATAATTGTACTTGGACAATTAAATACTCAGAATAATATATTTCTTTATAGAAATAAATCCGCCAATGCCAAATTAAGAAGCTATCATTTCTAAGAAATAACAGAATTTTGCCCCCTAGTCTATTTATGACATTTATTTTTGAAAGAAGCTATATCTTAATTCGTTTCCAAATAATTTCAAATTATGATCTAAAAATGACCTTAATTTTAAAAATTTATTTAGTTCCTACAAAATCATTTACCACTTTATAAAAAAATGTTATCCAGCTTCTATAATGCTGCGTTAAATCAATTTTTCCTTTTCAAAAATAACAAACTGAAATTCTATTAGAAAATTAAAAAGATTACTATTTTTCATTCCGACAAATGAGCATGAACATTAAAGGGAAATGCAAAGAAACAAGCTAACTCGTTATCTAGAAAGAATGCTTTCAATTTGGCATTAACTTAGGGGTGACTAAAGACCTTAAAGTCAGGGGGTATAGGAGAGGTTTTGCAGTGGTCACATTCTGCAGAATATTTAATAGAATTTGGAACAATTCTGCAAGAATTTAACAGAATTCAGGCAAATTATGATGAATTCTTTAAGAAACTAACAGAAATTGACCAAATTTAGAAAATATTTGACAGAATGTTCCAAAAAAACGGCACCTTCGGCGTCATTTGTCAAAATTGCTAGGGGGACCTAATTTATATTCTTCACAGGGCGATGTATTTTGGTAATTTTCCATAGACAGGGGGTACTTTGGCTATACTCCCTACTGGTCACCCCTACATTTACTATAAGAATATTTACGGTAATTAAAATATATATGTCTAAGCATTTTCTCGTCAGATTTTTGCGTTCAATTACTTAAAGACGAGTAGAGAAAGACCAGAAATAAGGACTAAATTATATGTTAAAGAGTTTACAATTCAAGTATAATATAATACAAATTATGCAATAATTACAACGTATATAATGAGGCGAATCATTACTACTCGACTCTAATTCACGCAATTATAATGATTTAAGTATTTCGAAAAAAGGAATGATTTTTTTTTGGATATAAATGACTATTTGAAACACTTTTAGGCGTTTTGTCAATAAGTTATCGATATATTACATGATATGTACACCAAAGCTCCAACGGCTCTGAGACACAAGTGAATTATTGGGTGAAAAGTGAGTCAGTCATCAGTTATTTTAGGCAATTGTCGACACAATCACTGTTCGCAGGCATTGGATAGGGTTTTGGTGTTTCGGGAAAACTATAGATATTTCTTAAGATAAGAGTTATGTTTAGAATTTGAGAAAAATAATAAACAAATAATTCAAATAAATTAGTGTTTTGTATAATAACTAATGATTTACTCGACTCTCACTTTCATTCACTTTCAGATTCTTATAAATCGTTTTAAAACAGTTGTGAAAATGGATTCTAAAGAAAACTTGAGATTAATTCTAAGAAATGGAGTATTTGTTGAATGAATTTGCGAATCGAATGAACAGATTTAACATTTGGGATATCTGTCACTCATATTATTAAATAAATATAAATGTCTTTCCTCTCAGTTCTCACTTTCAAAGATCAATATTTTTGACTAAAGAAATATTCGCTCTTTTTTGGGGTCTTTTTTGCAAATTATATGTAATTTAAAGACATATTCAGACTATAAGTGTTGTGTCGGAAATGTTAGACATGAGAGAGAGGTATTTGTTTGCTGTGCGAGACATGACTGCCAGCTGTCAATTGCTTTTGTTTACAATTACGCGAATTAGAGATCGCGAACTGTGAGCCCACAATCAACTGACTCGCGCCACTCCTCGTACTACTGGAGCTACTGCCACAACAGATGCGGGCGTAAAATCGCGCCCACGAGTCGATGGTCTTCGCCGACCAAATCCAAAAACCAGATGTGATTCCAACGATTAGACACATTATATATTTGAGCAAAAATAGCGAATAGTATGGCGTTTCAGGTGTGAGAGCACAGCGACAGTTGTGCTGTCGTTGCCATATATCCCGGTAGTAGTACTCATAGAGATAACAGCCCACGACTATAACACCCGGAACTATATATAGAAATGAGAAGAAACCGATCCTAAAAGTGATGACAAATACATTATTAAATGAATTGAATGACAAAAACTGAATTCAAACTCCAAATCCTCACCTAATCATCAATTTCTCCAATTTATCCGCTTTTACTCTCTCTTTCAATAACTTTCGAATTCGGAAAAGCGATACAAAACCAGTGACTAAGAAGAAGAAACCGACGCACAGGTATGTGCAAAAGGGAAGGATTACAAACACCATTAGATTGTTTAAATCCTCATTTCCCACATAACAGACACCCGTGAATGGGTCGCCATCGATGGCACCTATCCCTAAAATGATGGCCGACTTAATGGCCGGTATAAACCAGGCCAACAGATGGAAGTACTGGGAGTACCCGGCGATGCCCTCATTAGACCACTTCAGTCCGGCCGACAGAAACCATGTGATGGTTAGGATAACCCACCAAACACTGGACGCCATTCCGAAGAAGTATATCAATAGGAATACTATTACGCAGACTATGGGCGCCGGACCCGTGCGCTCGTACCGAATGAGAGGGCCGTCACATGCAATGGGTTCGTGGCCTACATATGAACGGATCAAATAACCGATGGATACCATGAGATAACATCCGGAGAGGAATATTATCGAACGCTCCGGATATCTAAACCGTTCCATATCTATGATGAATGTAAGCACTGTTAGACTCGTGCAAACACTACAGACCACTGCGAAGACCCCAATCCAAAAGACGGCCACATCTTTCTCAGGTTTGGAGAAGAAGACGCCTTTACAGGGGAGCAGACAATTAGCCACTCCTCCCGTCTCTACTTTGTTGTTAAAGCGTCTGTCCATCAAATCGTGAGCTAAAAGCAGGGGATGTCTGCACTCGCACTTGCATTCGCTGTTAGTGAGGCCTGGGTTGGGACGAGTGGCCGAACCCGAAGTACCTGATCGGGAGAACTGGTCATTCCTATCGCGGCCTTTGGTTACTGGTCTGCGATTCGTGGGTCGCGTTGTCTTATCTTTGCCTGAATTGGCATTCGTTGCCATCGATTCGTCTTTATTAGCGGTTGTGATAATGGGTTTGGAAGAGAGAGTCTGTTCGCGATTGTCTGTCAGAGTCGCGCCTTTAGATAAATGATTGAGTCGTTTGTTATAATTATCGCAAAATCGCTTCAATGCATGAAATAGTGTTTGTCTGATATATACCTTCTTTAGAGTCCATACAAAGTAACTGTTTGTCCCCATAAACGGGCAAATCATTGCAGTCCATGCGTTCCGGCCACGCGAACCCGTAGTGACGCATAATGGGTGCGCACCCGTGCTTCTGATGTTTGGATAATTAGTTAAACTTTAATAACTTATTTGTTCACTATTTGAATACTCATATGACTCACAGCGCGTTCACACACAGACCGACAGGCGGGTAGTCTTCCAGAGTAGTCATCCATACAAATGGGCGCATACATTGAACATAAGAAGAAACGCAAGTCGTCTGAACATTGGATCTCAACCAATGGCCAAAACTGATGAACTGAAAGCAGAAATAAATTTTATTACTGTTTTGAGATTTACTTAATAATCAAAACAAACAAATGAATTGCAATAAACTTTCATTTATTTTATCACTGATTCCCAAACTATACTATAATACTGTGTAAGAGACCAAACATTCAAACAAAGACGAGATATTTGTTAAATAATCAATTCGGCACTTCTTAGAGCACTTGGAATATTCATTATATTTAATCAAATGGGAGGGGAAAACAATTATTGGATTAAAATATATATGAAATTCTAGGGGCGATTAATAAAAATCCTCGATTAAGTGAAAAACTGTTCTCGAGTGCATTATTTAATGGATTTTTGTTTTTTAGAATTTATTTTAGAGCACATCATAGTGTCTGTGCGACTCTGATTTAAATTCAATAAAAATAAGAAAATCTTGAAAATATAATTCATTTAATGGTTGAGACAAAGATTAATCGTTTAGATATTCATAAATTATGAATTATATTAATGTTTGGAATGAATGTCTCAGAATATTCTATTAAAGTAATCGATTGAGCTTTAGTTGTATGAAAACAATAAAATAAAAACCCTTATATAATACGGTTCTCACAGGAAACAGGAGAGGGTTTGACTTTGCATCAATTATTTACAAATTCAAATTTTAGTTTACAGATGAATAGCCTAAACCGAATCCATTACCTATCTGTGCAGTTTGTTCTAACTAAAGCATCGCAGACACAGTCATTGCTGTGAATGCATAATATGGCAGAATCTACCATGACAAGTGAGCATAGAGTTACAAAAGCATCCGCATTAAAATTAATTAATTTGGAAACATGGAACTTATCTTACTAGTTAGTTTTAGAAATTAATGTAAAGTTATGTTAAATTTAAATACTGTTAGGTCAGGCAAGTTTGGGTGAAGGCAAGGTATATGTTAATTGTTGTGAATTATATCGTTTCATCAATTAAAATATTTATAATCCTTAATTCATCTATTATTTTTATCATATCTACTTTTATCACTGCTTTCACTGCAATGCTTATATGCGATGCTTTAATTCCGCTTACAGTTGTAGTGAAAGTTTTATTCTAATTTAGTTTATCATTCATAAGAATATATTAATATAAGTTTAAAATAAAACACTACTATTAAGTACTTCAAAAATTAGCCATAAAATGATTTAAAACAGTATATAATAAAAATTGTCAAAATATGAGCGACAGAACTGATAGACGATGGACTATATAATTATCAATAATTCATTTTACACATTAATAAGAAATTTATAAAAGTTTTAAGAATTACGCGATAAAATAGTTTCTGCAAAACGTAATCATTAAATACAGGAAACGATTTCAATAAATCATAAAAACTAAATTTGTTTATAATTGTTCAGAGTATAAAACATGTCTTTGAATCAAATCTAACTTATATTAATTTATTTTTGGCAATTTATTGCAATATTAATATAATTTCCGAGGATTTTAAAAATTAATTTCTCAAAAGCTCAAAGCAATCGCAAAATGTTCTGATGTTCTGTTAATTTGTATATTTGGGGTTCAATTCAACTATTATTGAATGCATTTTCATTTGAGTTCTTTTGTCGATTCAATCGGCAAATATTCAAAAGAGAATTATTTGTGCGAACTCTAAATTAAACTCTGCGGGGATTATGAGGTTTCCAATTGAAAGTTGAAGGCCTTTGCAATTCATTGGATAAATGTTTGGACAAACTCTACAAAATGTATTCAAACATTTCCAAACAAACTATACTTTTTGTTCACTGAATTTATTTGTCGGCTATTTGTATCACAACTGACCATCGGATGCAAAGTCTTACACATCTATACATCTATTGCTTAATTAATTAATTATATTTGTTGTGAATGATTAAAGTGATCAACAAATTAGATCCAATGAATGGTTTGTCAAACAATTAGACAAAAAGTGAGTCAAAGAGTGATTAGCGACTAATGATGTCTCAGAAGTAATATAACTCTTATAACTGTCCATAAAAATCGTTAAAAACTTTATATTAGATTTGGTCACGACATACATCACTTGTAAGAGAGACTCAAGACTGGCAACAGAACACTGAACCCTATAGGCTATACTATAAGAGTATGTGTTATTAGAGATGCGCTAAAAATATTTTTTACTAATAATTTAAGCGAAGACAGTGTCGACTGATTTATGGATGAAATATAGTATTGTTTACAAAACTTTTTGGGCTTCACTTACATTACATTCATTATATGCTCGCCTCTCACACATCGCTCATACACTACAGCCTCTACTCTACAACACTATTACTGCAACTATATCTGCCTAACTGTAAGCCTCGTTCCATCTCCTCGTTCTCACCTTCACTTCACTCTCCACTCATTCATCTCTTTCTCTCCACTCTCTAACTGTTGTTTGCATTCAATCACTTTCACTCTCTTTAGTCTAAAATTATATCAAAACTTATTTATAAAATATTTATTTCAAACGAAAATCCGAATAAACATTGAATTGCATTGAGTTATGACAACAAATAATACATAATATACACCTAATATAAAGGACTGGCCAATGCCTACCTTCGAGTCCGGCTTCCTCTTGGGTGTCGTGATGGAACTGATTGGGCATAACTGTGTAGTTATAGCCAATGCCTCTACACATAGGAATACTAATCTCTTCGCACCTCTGCTTATCACTGATGGCATAACTGTTCGGACATATTATGCAAAACAAAATCAAAAACAAATGAAAATATTTGACTGAAATCGAGTTCATATCACAAGAGTTGCCGAATGACAGACATTGAGTCCATTTGTTCGCTTTGGCCATAGCTTTAGCACTGATTAGCAAATAATAAACTCTTATATTCTCATCGATTCCTTTAATTCATATTCAAAACTAATGACAAAACATATGATAATTAAAGCAATCGTTTATTTATCAATAGATGTATTGATATTAATGTTGTCTTCGGATGGGTTCCGGAGTTCAGATCAGAAACCGATTGCAAACAAGTTTTGATCGCAAGCAGTGTTTGGAATAGACTTTTCAGTGATATATAAGAAGAAGATATCATTCTTTTGGATTTGAACACAGATTTCAGACTCAAAACCAAATATTTAACGCATTAAGAGTTGAATGTCTTTTCATTGTCTCTCATGGAGTGAATCCACTGTTGGCTCACATTCAGGCCTATGTCTGAAGCCTATGACTGACTGCCAGAGAGTGTGAATCCAAATGAAAATCAATACAAAACTATTGATTCAAACGAATCGATAATACATTGGTTTACACAACACATGACTGCCATCTCTTACCCAAACATTGCTTAAAACCCAAAGCTTTTGTCACAATTTGTTTCAATACTTTTTGCTCACATTTTTTGAATTCAAATTAGTTTTAAGTTTTTATTTTATTATTATTTTATTTATTTATTATTTAATTTGAATTTTTATTCTTAATCTCAGACCAAATGCTCAAAAATGTATTCAAAATCTAATTATAATTAAAAGTAATTGTCTTTTAATGAATTGAAAAGACGTTAAAATCGGTGCCAAAAGTGGCCAACAATTGAAGCGATGGTCAGCCGAACCATAACTGTCGGGAATCATAACTTTTCCGATAAGCTGTCGGGCGTTCCCCGACTTCTTGAAGACCTGCACCGACTGTCTGAGGACAGGGAGACGTCAGACCTACTGTTTTTGGTGGGACGGGAGGAAACGGCCGTTTATGCGCACAAAATCATATTCAGAGCCCGGTTTGCACTCAAACACACTTTGAATTAAAAATAATTATTGAATTGAAATTCACTCCAATTTTACTGAACGCACAGTTGTCTCAGTTTTCAAAACATAAAGAGAGGCGAAGTCTGTAAAGTTCCCGGAACTACGGTATCGCCCGCTCCTCAGGGAAGCCCTAATCATATCGCGAATTCCAGGTATGATATGTGCAAACATTGCTTTCTGTAAATGTCGATCGACTTATTGCAAACATTCATTCAAAGTATAATACGTTGGCCACAGGCAAAGGCAGATGTGGTCCGAGAAGTGGTTCTCTATGTCTATTCGGGAAAAGTATTTATAATTTTGCGAATTCTTATCAAAATCTGTTTAATTCATAATTTTGTTGTTTTTTGATTCAAATGTCAGATTGTATTACAAGATTGCAATGTCTTCGAAACCCTCGCCATCGCCGGTGAGTTAGGACTGGAAGAGTTGGTCCAAAGTTGTGAAGAACACATCAGGAATACCATATCAGTTCACAATGCATGCACTTTCCTGCCCACTGCCATCAAACTGGAGGCTAGGATTCCCGGTTTGGACACAAGTTTTTGTCTAAAATATAAATTCTTTAAAATTGTTATAACTTTTACAGAAAGCAAAAGTGGTTTTGTGGACATTTGCACCGCTTTTATTGGAGAGAATGCTATTGAATGTATCAAAACGTAAATCAAAATTAAAGAATTCAAAAGATTCTAAATATTAATAAATGTTTTTTTCCATTAAAGGCCAGCATTTCTTAATCTATCAAAAGAGGCATTAATTCATTTGATTTCATCAGATTATGTAAATTCTGATAATTTTTCATATTTTTAAAAATAATGTAAACTTTTATTTATTATGAATAAACAGTTGGCTTTAGAAGAGGCGGATGTGTTCAGGTATTGTGCCATTTGTATTGCCAAATACTTTAGTCTTATTTGTTATTGAATTCAATAATAAATTATTTCTAAACTTATATTAATTGACAAATGATTTGATTGTATTGAGTGCTTATATCTTAGGGCAGCACTGAATTGGGCCAAACATAAAGCAGGTGGAGATCAATAGATACAACTCTTATTCCAAATTTATTGATTCGAATTTGTTTTATTCGATTCAGGGGTTTCTCAACCGACCCATCACTGGACAGAAGAGGAAAGACTGCGTATATGTCAAGTGAGTGGACACTCAAAGCAGATAAAATGTGGTTTCATTTGTGTGAATGACATTTCATTTAACAGCAATTGTCAGGAGTTATAAATCACATCCGAATTCTACTCATCGATAGTCAAGTTTTTGCTGAAGAAGTGGAACCGACGGGTGCCGTACCCATAGAGATATCGTTGGAGAGGTACCGGTTCGCAGCCCTTCCCAACAAATTCCAGAATTCAGAGGACAAGAGAGTACAGCCCAGGACTTGTTTAAAGCTATTCCAAGGCTCACAGCTGTTGAGTTCAGACAAATTGCATTTCCAACGAATACTCAATTCGTGGTTCGGATCTCCAAAACAGATGTGGAAACTGATATACAGGGCCTCTACTCATGGATACTCTGCCGACACATTCCATCAGTACTGCGACGGCCACTGCCCTACTTTTGTTTTGGTCTTGGGCTCAAACGGCCATTTGGGCGGAGGGTTTAGTGACATGGCCTGGGCTAAGAGCACGGCCAATCGGGGCCGATATGTGGCCTCAGATAAGGCCTTTTTGTTCACTTTAATCAATAACTCAGACATTCCTCCGACAAAGTTTGAAATCGTGAAGAAAATGTTTGCCATCGCTCAGCACTCAGAGTACGGACCGGTGTTCGGGGCCGGGGCTGACCTCTCGATCAGCTCAATGTGTGCGGACAACGCCGACAGCTATTCAAATCTTCCCCATTCCTACGACGGGGACAACGCCTCCAACTCTGTACTCATGGGTGACTACAACTTCACTGCAATTGATTACGAAGTCTTTACACCAATTAATTGATTGAAAATTAAATTAATATTTTTGAACTATTTTTTTATTAAACTTTTTTGAAATAATTTAAAGCCATTTCAGCCAAACATTTCTCTATTTTTTAAACAAATTAATAGACAATTCATTTGTTCATTTGTAGCGTTTCTGTTGTTAATTATTGTTTTGTGAATCAATTTTGTTATTAATTTCCAGAATTTGTATGCATTTCTGTGCAGTTCTGTATATCAATTGTATTGAGTATTATGTCTGCTCTCAACTGAATATTATGTTTAATTTAGTTTAACTTTCATTAATGTATTCAATGTTTTATAAAATTATGTTTGACTTCAGTATCTGATTGTATTGCAGTGTCATTCAAATTGGACCACAATTATCATTACACATTTGGTAAGCATCAGCTGACAAAAACTACTCGTATCATACATACACTTATTTAGTGCACAAGACTTACAACCATTAAAGCAAAACGATTTGTACACTAAATAAGTGTATGAATGATACTCACAATGCAGTAGAAGGAGATCAGTGGGGAGGGGGGCGGAAGGGTAGTGTATTTGTCAACTAATCTACAAATTGGTGTAAAACTGTGTGTTCCAGTCTATGCCAATTACCTTTAAGTAGTAATATATGCTTTAATGTGGATATTCTGTGCAGTATTTGGTGATTTCTTCTATGAATGCCCAATAGGGGGTATGGCCAAAATATTCCCCCCACCCCTGTGATGAAGAAAGAAATAGGAGCCTCCATCGAAATTTTGAGAAACGGCGACGTTCTTTTAGAATGTACTGTCACATTCTTTTTAAGCAGAATTTTTCAAATTTTTCTGATAGATTTAGACTGTGATATCGATCTAAAGCGCTTGAATAAGGGATAAGAAGGGGGTTTATTGTGTGTCCATCGCCTTCTAGTTCTCCTAATTCGTAGGTTTCGGATCCAAGCGTTCTCTTCACGACTACAGGTGCGATGAAATGTGGCATCAGAATGTTTTTTGACGGATGATTTGCAGGAATTCTATATTTCAAAAGCTCTTCGATTGTAAATCCGGACTTTTCGTGCAATTGGTTGTGTTTTTCTTTGAGTGTCGTCTTAGCGATAAAGTGAGCGGTGTTGATCACGTGTGGTGCTAGCGTTGGCGGCACAACCAGTCTGTCTAAGCCGTTATGACGAATGCATGCAAGTCCTCCCTTACATCTAACGTTTGGAAGTGAATGCTGTCGAGCGGTTATTTCGCTGACCGACAAGTAGTTGACAGTAGGGTTGAGACTGAGCTCGTCTGCCACAGGATTTTTTTTGTTGTCGTGTTGTTCGGAGACTTGCGATAATTCAGGCGCAAGATTAACGCTTATAGCACTGACTAACGTTTCGGCGCCGACAAGGATTGATACATTGGGAACGCCTTTCCGCAATCAATCTTTATTTTGAACGCGCGATCGCCATCCATTCCAAGGAGGCACTCATGCCTGAAACCATCAATTACGAGAAACGCCAGTTTTGCTGTTCTGTAGCCGTGACGGACCTGTTGTATGACTGTCCCGCGAGACATCGTGTCTCCGTAGGCGAGTAACATTCACACAGCGAACTGCCGATTCGGAATGAGTCCCAGACGACGAGCGGTTGCGTCTGAAATCGCAAAAATGTTAGCGCCGGTATCGAGAAACGCATTGATTTTTGAACCATTTTCGAACGTCATGTCATAGTATAATAAGTCTCCTACACTTACGTTACTGACCTCTGGATGAGTCTGTGAAGTCGTTGACGATAGAGACATTGTGTTAAGCGTATTGCCAGTCGCTACGGCAGAATCCGACGTTCGGCCCAGAGGTTACTGTCCTGTTGTCGACCTATTGGTGACCAAAGGGCACCACCGATGCCAGTGATACTCGGCGAGGCAATAACGGCAGGGATCCTTCGGTGGGGGATCAGAGCGTTTGAATTCTCGCATTTTCTTCTCGACCGGATTGCGATTGTCTGCCTTGTCCACGAACGATACCGGCGGATTGCGATTATTATTGGAGTTATTACTTCGCGCGTAGCGATTACTGTAAAACGACTCGTATCCCTCGGCTGCCTTTAACTACAGCTCGGGTGTGACGAACATTTGAGTGCTGAGGTATGTACGGTAATGTTCGGCACACCTTCCAAAGGAAGGGCGACTTGACTGCTATCCCGAACACCTGCGTCGTCTAATAGTCGCTTCTTTTCGTTGTAATAGTTGACAACTGGTTCGTTACCGCGTAGTGTGCGACGGGTAGCTTTTACTAAAAGGTCGCCTCTCACACCAGAAAAGCGACGAATGAGTCGATTTTTCATTTCGGGCCAACTCAGCATTGATCTAAGGGGAAATAGCTCCCGAACTGCCCATTCGAACGCGACGCCAGACAAGTGCCGCGTGAGAGTTACCAATCTCTCTTCTTGTGAGTATCCGTATGTAAGAACATCGAAGGCCTCAGCGAAAGATTTGAATATCACTGACGACTCTGGACCCGCTTATTTGTCGCATAAGTTTGTGGCGTTGGTGGTTGTGTGCTGTGAACTGCCCGTTATCTTAACTGCGATCGTTGGCTACGACTCGCTCTTCTGTATTGTGATCATATCGTATCATCGGTGGCCGTGTGCTCTGAGCACAGGGCGTCTGTGGATTCGCACTAATCGCTATGTT
>JAQFXN010001635.1:0-14637 GCA_034693365.1 Liacarus xylariae
ATTCAATTAATTCATAATTTAGTTTTATCGATGAAAAAACGATATAATAATGTAATTGCTAATTCCGGTGGAATTACTAAATATTAAATACTGTATTTGAAAATTATTGAAAAATAAAACATTATTGATTATAACTATATGGACAATTGAGAAAAGGCCGTATGTTGTGTCCACTTTAATTTCTGGAAGACTGTAGAATGTTGTAAATATTCAATTTTGGGATTTTGTAATGCTTTAGCATGCATACTTATGCTGTCGAATGAAATTAAATGGGGTCCCTTTCAATTGACAGCAATAATTAATTTTGATAACAGAATGAAAATTAATAAAGTGGTGAGTAGTGTGGGTGACTGACCTGATTCGTTTGGCCGGATCCCCCAACAACGTGTTGGGAAACTGTTGTAATGTTCGTAATTGTGTCTCAAACACAAGTCCACTGACATTAATGGTGACTCTTTCGCACAGTTCGTGTCTGTGCATCAATGGCTCGAATTTCAATCCGGGAATCTTTGTGCCGGAGGGGCCACCGGCCAGATTCAAATCCGATCCATGCCTGGGCAGTCCCTCGTCGTTGACGCCGAGGAGGGCCTCGTCCTGAGTGATCTTCGGCAGAGATCTACACAAACATATGATAAATACAATAATTCCCAAAACAAATAACAGTAGTAATAGTGTCGGCATTTAGTATGACATCCACAGCACAGCAGTAGTCTATTTGCGCTCACAAAACACTTCTATTCCACTTTTTGCCTATAAGTGTTTGAATTTATTTTTAGTTTAGTTTTTTACAAATCATTTGAAATTTACATTTATTAATAGATTCTCCAAAACAAATGATTTACTTTATTTTGTAGACATTGTTTGATTAAAACATTCACTATTTTTCATATACACTAATACTCTATTACATCCAACAAATCAGAGCACTTAGTAATTCACGTGAAAAATAATTGAGCCGTGAATTCTTATTTAAACGCCAGTAAAACAAGAACTCCTTAATCAAAAAATAATTTCAAAACTCAAAACTCAGCAAACATTTTCATACATTTTATAATTCTTATTAAAAATAATTTTCAGCATTTTTTTTTGTTATTTAAAATTTTTCTGATTTAGAAAATTAAATTAATTGTAATTAAGATATTGAAATTGAAAGTACAACTAAAAATACTGATTTCATTAATTATTTTAATATTTTTTATGTTCAATACATTTCTTTAAAAACTATTGATTATATTATAATATTTATTAATTATAAAAATTATCTCAAATAATAAACCAATTAATTAGTTTAGCTCTAATCAAATATACTTTACTCTATATAGTATATACTGAATATACAGAATATAGAGAGAGATAGAGAGAGAATGCATAATATTGTGCTAATCAGGAATCACACGCTTTAGAGCACAAGCGAACGTGAAGTGTGCAGAACAGGACATGCTTTTGTACTGAACACTACGAGCACTGGAATTGTTGAATCAAAGCTTTCATACAATAATTCTGTAAATAACAAATAGACTAAAAAACAAAAACTATGAGTTATAAACATATTGGAAGAGGCAATGGGCAGAGGGAGGGATAGACACACACAGACACAGGCAAAGAATGGTAGAGAACAGTGAGAGATCAGAATCCATGTGTGAATCAGACAATAGAGTCTAAGATATAATTTCGTAATACAAATAACACATAAGTTTTCAGACGACTAATAGCCGGGAAGTAATCAAAAATAATAGAAAAATTATATTAAATTGTTTTCAATCATTAGCTCAACTGAGCTCTAAATGTGAACTACAAATGATAACAAAATAATTGTTTCACAAATTCAAGAAAAATTTTATTTAATTGAAATTTAAATAGAAATAAATTTAGCATTTTTTACATAAAAATATAGTTTTTTTTCATAAACTATTCATTTATAACACAGGATATAAAAAATGTGTGTTTCATGACTTCTATCATTGATAGGGCAGATGAGAGCAATCACTCTCTCACACACATAGATAACCAGTATATTCTCATTCTGTGCGCAACTATTTTTAGATTACTTTATGAATTGGAGCCAAATTTTATTTTTTCAATTTTTTTAGATTATTTTCCCAAAGACTTGGAAAATATTGTGTTTATATTATAATGAAATAATAAAACAATATTTATTGAGAATATGTGAATTTCAAATTACTTATTATACTAGCGAATGTGTTAATTGAAAACCGCTACTGGCGCTTAAGTAGCAACAGTACTGTCTTTTACGAACAACGATTATACTTTAACTCATTTGCCTTCTTAAACCTGTTTTCTATATAAGATAAACAGATATTTCGAATGACTACACAACTGCTGTACAAATTAAATCCAAAGTATTTGAACCCTTTCTTAATGGTTTTCAATTAAAACATTCGCTATATTATACTATTGAGTTAAGACAAATTTCATATGAATTTTTTAAGATTTTTGGTCTACTGATGATGGAAAAGATTAACATTTGCGCTAATAGGAGGTGTAAGGGTTTAATGGGGGTCTAAAACATCAAATCTGAAATTGTGATCATTTTTAGAAATGATCCATGTGATCAACTGGCACATCATATATATTTTTGTACGCCTCTTCCAAGACATAATTTTGTAGTATGCTAACCACTCTTTGGCGGTAATTGGCCAGCGCCGACCTTATCCCGCTGATATTGGTCAAACCCGTGTCATATATCGATGAACTCGTCTTTGTTTGATGTTTACAAAAATATGGTTCCCGGACAAAACATCGCGAACAAAAACATCGACGGAAAAAACATCGCAGAAAAAACATCGAAAAACAAAAACATCGAATGACAAAAACATCGCGGATAAAACATCGAAAAATTGTTTAAATATTTTTTTATGATTTTGAATAAATTTTTTTTGGATTTTGTTTAAATATTTTTGAGGATTAATGAAAATATCTTATCAATAAATTTCGAAAAATTGTTTAAATATTTTTTTGGATTTTGTTTAAATATTTTTTAAAATTAATATAAATATCTTATAAAGTTCTTAATTAAATATTTATTAAAATTGTGATTTAATTTTATTAATATATACCATTAAAGTCTCATACTATTTACATATTCTAAATATTTTATTACTTCACAAAAATCATAAATTAAGTTGAATTACATTTTATATACCTCAGTCCTAACAATCTCATTATTTTTCCAAAAACAAGTGCATATAAATTAAGATTTATAAATACAAATTTATTGATAAGATATTTTCATTAATCCTCAAAATTATTTAAACAAAATCCAAAAAAATATTTAAACAATTTATCGATGTTTTATCCGCGATGCTTTTGTCATTCGATGTTTTAGTCATTCGATGTTTTATCCGCGATGTTTTGTCCGTCGATGTTTTTGTTCGCGATGTTTTGTCCGGATACCAAAATATACATATTGTTATATTAGATGACAAGGATTAGCTCAAAAAATGTTCAAAAATTGAGTTTTTGACACTACTCCTCCAAAAAACTCCTTCCACTTGGCATTAGCAGCTATAATGATTATTTTGCAAATAAGTGGCTATGCCCTTCATTTCTAACCAAAAAGCGCGATGCTTTTGGTCCTTACTTGAGTGAAGTTCATAGTTAATGGTTTTGGATAACCAATAGAGCGCACATTTCACTTCAATTCATATTTTACTTTTCGTATAAAGAAATCACCAATGACTCACTTTAAAGCTAATTCCAAATGAAGTTTAAGGTTTCTCACTAATAATTATTAAGTTATAAAGAAATTAGCAGAGCATGGACAATTTCGTGGAAACAACTTATTTCACATCATTTCAGCACATATCTTTACTAATTAAGCAATTCTTTATCTATCAATTGATAGGAATAACATAAAAACATGTTTATATACAGAAAAATGAGTACTTCAGTCATAATTCCAAAATTCCGGATTATTATGAATATCCCTTATAAATCTGCAAAACATAAGTTAATTAAGAAATTGTTTGTAAATATTGTATAAAACCATAGTCTCAACTAAAATGTTTTGAAATTTTATCAATTGTAATATCTTTGACCAGTGTTAAACTGAATTTGAATCTCCCGGTTATTTTAGTTTCTTACTCCAGCCAATCAGTTATTCTATAATGTAGTGGGTTTTCAGGTAGTGTTATATCGCTATAAATAGTTACTTCAAAAATAATTTGACTATAATTTTAATGCATTTATTGGAATTCATCTACAGTATAAGTACAGTAAACTATTCAACTTCCTTACACATGTACTGATAATATTTATATAGCTTTCACATTATAAGCAAATTTGTGATATGAAAATAATTTCGTCCTATAAATAAAAACTCTTCACTCGCCTGATCCACTTCCACTCGGATGCATTTAACAAATTTTTTCGAAGGAGTTATTCAACAAATATTTAAAAGTTAAAGGATAGAATAAGAAGGGTCAAATTTAAAAAAGCCATTTATTATTTTTATTTTGTTATGGCAATGAAAAACTGACTATGGCCCAGGTAGTTGAATGATTTGACTATATCTAACTCTGTTGTGATATTTAATATGACTAAATGCTCATCAAATTTATAATCCACAAATACAGTTATAAGTATTGCATCACTTGACTAATCATACTATTCAATCATTGGTAATAATCATTTTATTTCATTATTCATAAAACAAAATCTTATGTAAACCTCCGTTCTTTTGAATCTGCAGGGTTACTATATCAAACTTTGATTGTATGGTTTAATGCTTTTATATTTGATAATCTGTGACCCAGAGGTGAATTTCAATATCAAAAAAATTTAATATAAAATATTTGTTATAATGAATTTTAATGAATGACTCAATTTTTCTTTCAAACAATTATTAAGTTGTCGGTCAAAGGTTTTTCAAATATAAAAACATTAAGCCACACATTCAAAGTTTTATAAATTAACCGTGCAGATTCAATAGAACCGAGGTTTATAAAAAATGTTGAAATTAGTATTAGGTTTTTTTGAATAAAGTTTAAAATATGACATATTTTTGGATGCCTTTGGTTTAAAGTATACATATTCGCCTGTGCATATGTGCATATGCTGCTTCCTCTGGTGACTCGATTTACTGTTAAACTATTATATTCTTTAGATATTTTGAGTAAATATATTATTCTGAGTTTCATGTCTTGGAAATTAGATTTACAGATTCGGATGATATCTATCGTTGATTTAATTAAATTGTTGTCGGGTGATTTTATTAGTAATTAAATTTACATTAAAACGCATCTAAAAATAACAATAATAATAATAATAATTATAGGTTTAACTCCATCAGTCAAAGACTGGTCTCCCTGGAGGACCTTTTATATATACTCTATTTTTAGAGGGAGCTTTTGAGAAGCAGTCATAGTGGGGCGCAAATCCACTGCTTTTCCGTCTGTCATGCGCTTAATTGGACTTTTGACGGCGCTCTACCTCAAGGAGAAAAGACAGATATTTTTTGTCTTGAGAGAGACGTTACCAGTGGTGTCTCCTCACTCAGTACTAACCCTAGTCAAACCTGCTTAACTTTTGAATAGTGTACAGCAGTCTAACCACTCAGCCACTGAGCTCTCTAAATATTTTATTATTAAAACTGGGATTTACAAAAGAATCTAATTAATTGAATCATTTGGTTCAGAAGAATCTGTGCATCCATACCTAATTTCCTTTAAAAACATAATCACTTTATCTCATTTGAACGTTTGGCATCAAAAATCTAGAATAAAAATTGATGTGATATATATTTAATTATTGTTGTTTTGAACTAATCTGCCAAAACATTTTCTGATATCAATTAGATGTGATCTGACTACTTTTTTGTATTTAAATTTCAGAAGTGTGTCTGGTGCTCAAATGATACACTGATAAGTGTATTTTCAAAATAACGTCTTAATATATTTTATAAACACTTAATTTAGTTAATAATTTAGGTCTATTTGTACTCTAGATTTTTGATGGCAAACGTTATTATTTATATAAAATGGAAAAATAATTCAAACTTAATATTGATATTCAAAGTGAAATGGCATGGTATTTAACACATATTTTTTAACTGTAGTAAGTATGGCAATCTCATTAAATTTGCCTTGATTAATAAATGTCTGAATTTTAGTATCTTATATTATGTGGGAATTCAAAATTTTTACAATTTGAAGTTGGAATAAAATCTGTTCCACATATTGCTATAGCGATGCCTAAACGCCTCAAAGTCAAGGAGTATTAAGAAATGATAAGAGCCTCAAAGTCACGGTGAAGTAAAGAGTGGTGTATTTTGTACTGGTAAAATTCTTGCAGAATTTAATTAAAAATGATGTACTATTACAGAATTTAGACTAATTCTAAAAGAATTCAATACAATTTATAAGAATTCAGGAAAATCCTGATGATTTCTATAAGATCCTAACAGAAATTGACTGAATCTAGCAAGAATTGTACAAATTTCTATTATTTATTTTATTTTAGACAGATTTTCATAGAATATTCCAAACAAGATGCTTTCGGTGCACTTTTTCCAAATGTTAAGAAAGGGAATAAAAATGTTTTGTTTCTCTTCATCAAAGGGGTATTTTATTCATTTTTGAATATAAGAGATATCTTGGGTATAGCCCTATAAGATATCATTAGATTTCTCTGAATCGTAAAATTTCAGTGATATTTTAAAGTTACCTAGCAGTTTAAAGTTACTTAACAATTTAAAGTTAATATTAGCAAAATCATATTGGTGATTTGTAATTTCACTGATTACTATGTAATCGAATCACCTAAACATAAATCTTTCATTTTTGATAAATTAATCAATACTTCACTTCAGAGCTGAGGAAATGACGAGTTTTTAACACTAGTATCGTCTGATTGATTGACATGTCATCGGATTGTTAACGATTAACGTTAAGCACTTTTATATCCCTCAAAGTTAACGAAATAAGATATTAACTAATATGAGTTGAAATCTTTTTTCTGTTACTCATTCGAATTTAAAACTACCTTTTTTTCTAAGTCTTGTATTATTTATGAAAATATAACATAGATTTTTTCGAAAATCTATTTGGTTCAACGGCTTGTCACTGACCAAGGTGACCTAATCAACATTTTCAATTGCAGACAGCATGCATTTCGATATTCATTTGCGGAATATGATCCTCAATGAATTAGCAAATCAATAATTTTCAATCACACAATTATATTTCTTATTAAAATATAAATAAAATAAAAGATTTCAATAATTTAGAAAGCTGATGCATTAGAATTTACTGAACACTTTTTTTCATCTTATTTTACATAAATGGCTTTATAGCCAACATATTTAATGTTTTGTAGGAATAATTTTAGAATACAGTAAATACTAAAATAAAATTATATTTAATAAAAAACGAGTTTCATTTTAATTTATTCTGCTGATTCAACAAATGTGTGTTGAATGTTAGGGAAAATTTTTAATTCAATTCTTAAATAAAAACAAAAATTTGTCTTAACTTCTGGATTAATTCAATAGAATGTAAAAATAAATTTTATTTTTAGAATATTGTCAAGAATGCGATTAAAGTGTGTATTTTTGAACAGATTTATTTAGAACATTCAATCAAGGATGACAGGGGATAGGGTTGTATGCAGAGAAATTATTTATTTTGTCGAGAAACTCACTATGCTAGGTCAATGTTAAAGAATTTTTCCTAAAATAATTTTAACGATAAAGCTGTAAATTTCGTAAAAATGAATTAAATTCATATACTGTAGTTGATATATTGATTGATTTTTTCTAAAATGTAGTCATTTTAGATCTAAAATTATAATAATTATTTTAGTGAAATAAATATTAAAGAAGAAGAATTTCCAGAAGATCTTTAAGATATTTTAAGGTTAATTAGACGAAAAAATTTAGTTTTGGCGAATTACTTGTGCTAATCTATTATAAATTTTGCAATATATTGAGAATTTATATTTTTACCGCAAGTTATAAAATTTGTTAAAAATAACATATTATATAATATAAACAACATTAATACTGTAAAAATATAAAATTTTGTAAATATAATTTAAAATTAAATAAATACAATTTGATAAAACTATTAGGTGGTATGTTGTCGTAAATTATGTCTACTTATTCAGGATATACAAGCTCAATCGGTCTAACCAGTTAGGGGTTTAGATAGAGGTAGAATAACAGATTTTACTCCTATCCTAATATCCATATACTATGGTATAAAAGGAGGTAAAATTGCTGTAATAATCACTGACATTCAATATAATACCCGAAACTTAATGATTTATAAATAGAAATTTCACATCTTTTATTATTACAATTAAAAAAAACATTTTAATCAGTGATGTGATCTAGGGGGTTTAATCAGATAAGAGATTGAAATTGAATCATATATACTAATACAAACTCTATAGATTTCAATGGAGTTCAATAGAGTTAGTATTAGTAAACGTGATTCAGTTTCAATCCCTTATCAGATTAAACCCCCTAGATAACATCGATGATTTTAATTGGATTTTTCTGTGATTTATTTTCAATAAAACACGATTCTCATTAACAAACACTTAGGGCCAAATAAACTAATGCTGAAGAAATTTGTAATTTGAAGAATATATTTGTTTGGATTTTAATATTTTAAGCTGGAAAAGTATAAATTAATTATTTAGTTAGTTTTGAATAAATTTAAATTGTTTATTAGTTTATTGAGTGCCAATAATTCTTAAAAATTTTCACATTTCAGCTGATTAACAATGAAATTGAACATCATCTAGTAAATAACAACACCTCTCAGAATATTTACTGAAAATGTCATGGGTGTTTGTCAAAAACTTTTATGCCGTTTTTCCTCATTTCTGAAAATTTTTGGAATTGATCCAGAATAATACGGAAAACAACAACTTTTTATTAAAATATATGTGAAAGTATTTTGCCCCTATACTATTTCCTCAATAATTGGCAATATACACTTGATTCGTTGTAAAGTGTGAGTTCTGTCTGTAAGCGCACTTCCCTTACATTACTTAGTCTATAGTAAATACATTATGCAGTGAAGTATATGCTATTCTCACCACTCACTTTACAACGAATCAAGTGTACAGTAGAGGACAGAGATGTTAATTAGAGGTTCTACCACAGAGTAAACCTGAATCATACAACCAGTGCCGTAAGCAGGTGCCTGGACTTTTAAATGTATTTTTATGCTTTTTCCAAGTATTAGAAATAGAGTTCAGGTACTAATCATAGGAAATAAATTCAACTCAAAATTCATTTTCCTTATTTGAACAAACAATATTTCAACTAGTAATTCAATCAATAACTAATAATTCAACAATTAACTGTAAAAGTTTGATATAAATTTTTGAATTATTCGTAGCAATAGTCGAAATGCGTATTCAATGCGTAGACAATAGCCAATAGGGATGGAAAATAGTGGGTTTGGCAAAAATACGCACATTGTCTTAGAAAAATGAACAAAATATCTCTTCCTTCCAATAAAGATAAAACGAACAGTTTTTAATCTGTCCGAAATCTGCGCCAAATATTATGTCTTATTGTGTCTAAATTCTTAGAAAATGACAAAATTCATGATAATTTTCTTAATTCTGTTAAATTCATTCAGAATTGTTCAAAATTTTATTAACATGCAGCATTTTTGAATAAATTCTGCAAGAATTTGACGACTGTAGAATACCTCACCCTATACCCTTATTAATTTGAGGCTCTTATCAGTAACTTATTCTCCCTTGAATTTTCAACATTTTCTCATCCTTATTTGCCACTAACAGAGAAAAAAGCGTACAGAGTATTACACAGTATATAGCGTTCAGTTCCATTTCATACATTTGCTTCTTTGGAAGCAATTTTAAGAAACAGTATATGCAGGGGTAGCCAAGGTCGACAGAGTCAGGTGGTATAGAGGAGGTATTTCAAGAAAAAATTTCAAATAGTTAGGAGGTATAATTTTTCCCAAATATGAAAAATATACAAGGGTACGTAAGGTACAAAACGAAAAGTCAGGGGGAGGTATTTTGCAAAATCTTGGATTCAGAAGGTATTTAAGCTATATCCACCTTGGCTACGCCTGAGTATATCGAAAGTGAATTAACTTTATTCTTTAAACTTAACTCAAGTTTTAATATAAGATCCACATTCAAGTTGAGAATATATTCAATAATTTTATAAATATAGAGTCAAATATATAATTCTGTAATACAGTTTACATTATTGAATATACTCTCAACTTTAGTTAAGATTAGGATTTTAATTAAACAGCTTTTGAGGTTTTTTGATTGAATACAAATAGCCTGTCTGAAATTTCTCTCAAAATAATTGTATATTTTATATTACTGCAACAATAACATTAATTTATTTTTATTAATCAATAGATAAAACTTCGATTAAATTAATTAAAATATTATTCAAAGCGAAACGTAAACTATTGTCTGAGTTTAGTAAGAAAACTCTGATTAAAAGAAGTTAAAAAATGACTATTCATTAACGACATGATAGAGTGGGTATGAAAAGTGTCTTTTGATGAATAAATGAATTGAATAGTTTTTATTATAAAAAATTAATAGAGTGGTTAAAATTAATAAAATATTAGAAACTACTATAGTGGATTGTATAAAGTCCCATTTCTTACTGGAAAGAAACTTCATTGCACAGTTTCGTTTATCAAAAAATTAGTTAATTTTTTTAGTATTAATTGATATCAATAAAGACAGTTTAAAGTATTAGAGATGAATATAGATTTAACAGTTTAATAAGTTTAGAAATGAATAAATATCTCTATTTCATATATTTATTGAATATTGAAATACTAATTTCTAAACATCAACAATGCAAATTCATATTTCATTTATTTACATTTTTATTCTTATAACAATAATAATAATCATTTATGCACCCTTATGAGTTTAACTTAAGCTGATCTTCCACTCAGGGGTGTTATTAAATATGACCCACTATTGTAGGCAAATGACTATTATTATTATGATTTGGACCAGATAATTGTGAATAAACTGAGTGAATTCACTATCCAGTGACAGAGGAAAACCGGAGTACTCGGAGAAAAACTGCCGACTCATGTGTTTGAAGTAAACACAAAACGCATATGGTACCCACCGGGTCTCGAACCAGTGACCTACCAGTGATGGGTGCACAGATGACTGTGCCCTTAGCCAATTGCGTCACAGAGACCCCATTCTTTGACTCAATTTTATTCGAACATTACTTGGAATTAATCAAATTTAATTTCAAAATCATTTTTATTCTTAGATATGATTACTAATCACTGATTAGTAATGATTTTTGTATAGTAAAGTCTGTTCTAACAGCCTCTAGAGTTTTGGTGTAAAAGGTAACTTGATTTTAGGTGCTATTTGTTTGGCTCTTCGATAGTATATATATTTCTGATCCAAATTTAAGGGATCTAAGGGACTAACCTATGCCCTCGCAATTCAACATAAGCTGATTTATTTTAATGAAAGTTAAGATTAAAGAATAAACTAAATGCACGTTTCATATACTGCTTCTTAAAATTGCTTCCAAAGAAGCAAATGTATGAAATGGAAGTGAACGGGACATATTATTTATGGGACAACAATCGTTCGCTTTTTAGGCCAGAAGAAGGCCCACAAATAACGGAGGTTATATTAGTGCGAACAATAGATTCATTAAGTCTAATTATAAACCTACAGCCTTTCACTTTTGCACACCATTTGAAAACTTAACTATATATCCATTTATAGTTTAGAATAATTTTGAATATATTTTGATCGAAAATATTAGTTAATTTCAGTTAAATAAATAATAATTAATAAATTTTATAATTTTATTTAATAAAAATAAAATTAAAATATTAAACATCTATTCAATCAAAATATTCTTAACAATAAGATATAAAGTAAAATTTGAAAACGGAGCCCATAAAAAAGAAATGCAGTAAGCTTATATTATTTTTATATAATATAAAATAGTTATAAATGTGTTTCTAATTAAATCATAAATAAAATTAGTTAATAAATAATATAAATTCTAATATAATGTACAGTCTATAAAAGTAAACCGTTCTTAAAATTACTATAAAGATTTTGCTAATCCGCTTATCTATTCGTAAAATGTTTATCAATTTTTGAATCAATTAATCTGTTGATAACTAACAATAAAACTTTTACATTTTATAACTAAGTTAAACTTATTTGCATTTATAACAAAAATTGAATATGTTTTATAAAAATACAATTGATTTTGAAATGTTATTTTATCATATTTTAATTGTTTAATTGCAAACCAATTGATACAATATAATCGCTTTTGAATATACTAATTAAATTACTATATTATATCAATTGGTTTGCAATTAAACAATCAATATATGAAAAAAATAACAGTTCAAAATAAATTATATTTTTATAAAATACATTCATTTTTGGTTTGAATGTAAATAAGTTTAAACTTAGTTATTAAATATAAAAGTTTTTATTATCAGTTATCAACAGATTAATTGATTAAAAAATTGATAAACATTTTACGAATAGATAAGCAGATTAGCCAAATCTTTACAATAATGTTCAAGAACGGTTTACTTTTATAGTCTGTACTCAACTATTTGATGCAACAATGCCAGCATTAAACTAGTAAGTGTTGAGCGTTCAAGGTCACTTTTTAAAACAAATAAAATATATTTTTAAAACAGTAATAAAATAAGAAATGTTATTTTGCAATTGAAAATAGAGTATATTCCGTATTATTCCAGTAAAGATTTCCCCAAGGTTTGCTAATTATATCAAACTGTTTTGTCGCAATTTTCTGCACAATTTCTTATAATAAACCGTCAAAATGTAATTGATTGCCACAATATTAGCAAATTGCAAAAATATGTTCATCGATTGTGCCAATGATTTTGCAAGTGATTGTGCTTTTCTAGTATAATTAAATAATTCATCATTCTAAAAAAATCATTCAATTTTCATTGAATTGAGTTTCATAAATCGACATCTTTATCTTGAATAGTAAAATAATGAATATAACTTGAGAATAAGATAAAATAAGAAATCTTTTTATATAAAAAGACAATTTATAATTATCATTCTTTTAAAACTTAGTACCAAATACAGGCTAGAACATTTGATAAAATAATTGAGAGATAGTTTTTAATCTGCAATATCTTCAAACTTCTTTTATATACTAAGAAATTTAATGTACATGCTGCCCTATCTGAAACTGCCATATTTCACCAAATGAGTCAAATTTACAATTAAATTGCATTAATACTTGTGATCAGATTATTTTACACTGGGATCACATACACCACATTAAATAGTGCCTAATAATTCTCATCCTAAAGAGTCCATGCTTAGAGGTGCTGCTTCTCAAGTAAACGTGGACTCTCCACGATGACAAGCATTAGAATCTATGATTAGACACTATTTAATGTGGTGTATGTTGAACCCGGTAAGAAATTCACTACCTCTGATATACAATACTTCTATACTTAATATGAAAAGAATAAATGCAAATTATTAAATGTTTAAAAATAGAACAAATATGAGATGAGAGTACATCCTTTATAAATTGTTTTGGCACCAAATTAATTGAGGTGACACTAAAAATATATAATTGATTTTTTATTTTTCATTCAAACATAAAGTTTGACTAATTTTCAAGGTTTAGCGCAGAACTTATTTTTATTCGTAGAAAATTCTTGCAAAGATATTATTAATTAATGGGCAAATTCTTATTTTATATCATATCTTTTGCGTATTAGTATTTATGTAAATTGTTTAATTTTATATTAGTTTACGCATATTATACTCTTGACTTTTTTTCGCACACAAATATTAAAACACAACTATGTAAAATTATATTAAATACTACACAGGTCTTAGGCAAATATATATTGTTTTTTAATTTTATTTACTATACATTCTTAAACTGCCAGTATATATTAGTGGTCACCAATGAGGGGTTAAACCAAAATATCTCCGGTCTCCGAAAATTATCAAAATACCACAATCCTGTGAATAAGATAGAACGATGAGATACCATCTCAAAACAATCTTGAGATTATCTTGTGTAAATTCTTAGAAAAAATAGCACAATTTGTCAAATTCTGTTATAAATCAGGTCATTCTTAATTATATAGTGAAAGAATTTTACGAATGACCGCCATCTCCTATACCCTCTTTGACATTGAAGCTCTTATTAATACCCTATAGCCCTGAATTTAAAATCTTTGGTAAACTGTATTATACTGTATATTGTGTTGCATATCACTCGAATCAGTTAGATGAACTGATCATTTCGATACCTTACTCGACCCAGTTCTCAAAGTTAGGGGCAATTTTTAAAAATTTTATGAATTCTTGATTTCTATAATTTAAGGATTCGTTTGGGTTATTATAGAAATTTTTAAAATTTTGATATGATTTTACTATAAAATATTTAAGAATCATAAACAACTAAGGGCAGGGGTATAGGTGAGGGCATTTTGAAAAATTATCTCAAAAAGTCAAGGGGTATACAAATTCAAAAATATGAAAATGCAAAGAGTGGTAAGGTAAATTGATATAGACTTAACATATATTGAGGAGATCGGGTGACTTCGGGGGGGGGGGGGGAGGGTGCAAGTTAGGTCC
>JAQFXN010001636.1:0-14636 GCA_034693365.1 Liacarus xylariae
ACACGTAGTCATCTTATAAATCTTAAGAAATGTTGCTTCTTCTTAAAGCCTTTTTTGTTTTATTCTTTCACATATAAGTAATGGAAATAAAAATTGTTACTGCTGAACTGTTTACCAAAACAAATGAATTATTTACCAAAAATCTGAAACACAGACGATATTTTTCAACACGAGTATCTAGTGTTTGATTGACATTTCAGCTGTAAAGCTATGGAATATGACGTGGATCTCTTGATATTGAAAAATTGTTCGCACTGCTCGTTACGATAAGGGAAAGGAAGTTTTAGTCAGCCTACTTCTGAGATCATTGTTCATTTATGTCTAGTGGAAGAATTTTACACGGATGGCCCAGGCAAGAGACACAGACATGGGTTAAATTTAATTATTAGTCTACCAAATGATTCTGAAATTTGGTTAAATCTACTTTATTTGCCGTCAAAACACTTATCAAACGATTGGATTTAATTGAATAAAACCAAAACACTATCTTTGACCCAAAATAAGCCATAACTTATACGAACTCTTCAAATCACGCATTGCGTGTTGAAGTCTGTGACAAAAGAGGATAAATCTAAAGTGACATAAATCTAATTTTCGCCACTGGTTTTAATGTCACAATCACTTTCGAGTGCCCTATAATTAGACTGTTTTCGTGACTAAAAAAAATACTAAAACAAAAACAAAGGCATAAAAGTTGTATCCAATTCTAGAGTATATTTTCATTAACCGTTCAGAACAAGACAGCAGTGTTTCCACCGATTTATTTCAACAACTCATTTGGGATTGTAGTTTATGTCCTCTCCCATTGTATTAGTCGGCGAACAATAAAAATTATAAATTTTTTGAATCATTTTTAAAAGACAACTCTCTTTATTCATAACGAATATTCTTCTTAATTCAATAGTTTTGTAGAATTTCTTCATTTGAGTAATAAATATAAAATTATACAGTATCACTACCACTGTAGCAGCACTTATGTTTCCAATTAAATGCTGCTTGTTAAACTACCGTAGTTCAAAAAATGTCACACAAAATAAACGAGCTATGCTAAATATACAGTAATAACTGAGATACAGAAAATGCTTTCTAATTACGAATCTATAGTATTTATTCGAGGTGGAATATTTTCACCTGAGAATCTTAAATAATTCTACATTTATGATAGCTTATGCACTGTATGTATATTGTATTTAAACTTTTTGAAATATAAATTCGAATCTCAGGACTACTAGAGAAATGTTTTAAATTGTTAACTTTTTATTATCTCAATAATAAATCACATCAATTCAAAAATGTTGGAATCTTCTTCTACAATACAAGGTTTCTCAGGAAAGATTTTCTGTATACTCTATTTTGAGTTAACATTCTTATCAAACCTATTTGTTTTGCTTGGTTAATATTATTATTAGACCAAAAATTATCAAGATTGCATTTATTATATTTATCGAAATGCAACTTTCATATTAAATATAGGGATAATGTTTTATTCATTTATTTGTGTCCAATACTGAACACTTAATTTTATTATTTGAACAACTAATTAGTCACTTAGAGTTAAAGTCAAACTTACTTGAGATGCATTAGGCTATTCTCGCCTCTCAATCAAATTTACTTTTAACTGTAATAGATGGTTTCTATCACTCAGGTATTATATATTTTAGTCATAAGGATTATAATCGGGAAACTACTTTACAGTATGTTAGGAACAGTGGATTTACAAAACAACAAAGTGAATAAACAAGAGTAAGTCTGATAAAGCAATAATACAGTATTAAAAACATTATCAACATTTGATACGAATCGTGACAATAGAAAAGTTAATAATGAAATAAAATATAACTTTATCGTAACCTACAGTAGAGCATAATTGAGTTTATTATTAATGTAGTTGTGCTATAGAAAGACAAAGAATAAATTTGTTATAACATCTCTTTTATTAAGTTATCATTATATTCTGTGACTTATTATACTTATTGTGTTGAAGAATATGAGTCTACTATTAAATTATAAAGAAAAACAAAATTTTTTTTTTGGAAACTAATGATTATTAACTCTATTATTCATTTATTATAAAAGGCTTCTAGGTAATCTTTATGCTAATATTTGGGCTTTCTTTTCAATAAAATAATTTTAAAGAACCCTATATTAGTTTTTAAGTTATAACATGAATTTTCTTTTTGAATATCTGTCACATTTTTATAATTTTCGTAAAATTATTATCAATATATCCTGTTTACTATAAATAATTTGCAAATTGTGTTTAGCAATTTTCGTAGAGGTAGCCAAGGAAGAGTATTGTCAAAATTCTCACCTTATCTCGAAAATTTTGCATAACATTTCCTCATTTTTTGAGCTCTGGACACATTTTTTTATTTTAAATTGTTTTTCAATTTGCACATTACAAAATATGCTCAATATTATACACTCCACCTGAGTTTTGTGCAAAACTTTTATAATATCTTTACTACATTCACTCTGTTTCAACCTAGCTTGGATACACTTGGAATTTAGCAAGATTAATCTGTAATTCTTTATTCAATTATCAGTATATGTCATTATAAGTTTGAAATAACTCCATCTTTACTATAAAACAAAACAAGAATTTAGTTTATTTTCTCATTACTTACTGTGTGTTAAATAAATTGTATCCTGGATACAAAAACTACTTGCTAACAAAAAAAATAGAAATAAAAAAAACTAATTATTAGATAGGAATAAATTCTAATTATTTTTATTTTTTGTACTCCCAATTGGTCCTAATTATTCATTAAAGTGAAAACTTTTACCCAAATCTCAATAGAATTCTTTGAATACAAATGCAATTTTGTTCGACTATTAGATCTAAATCTTTACGTCTAATTCTTTCTTTTTTTCTAATACACATAACATTTATCAAACAATTAAAGATTCATTTGTTAATGAATTATTATTAACTCCGTTTTCGAAGAAAAAGGACTGTATAGACTCGCCTGCATCACTCTTCCTCCTTCTCCTCCCACATATGAATATATTTTAATAATAATTATTTTAATAACACTAACATGATATTTGTGGGGACACCCAATGGAGGGTATAGTTAATATATATCCTGTCTCCAAAAAAATGACCAAGAAATCTGATGAAAAATGAGCTATTTTGAAATACAGCCTCCCTAATAATTTTTTACAACCGGCAATGAAGGAGCTGTGAAATTCTTACAAAATAATAGAATTTTGTCAAATTGTTACTAAATTTAGTCAAATTCAGTTAAATTCTTTTCAGAATTAGAAGAAGATCTGTTAAATTTCATCATTTTTAATCAAATCAAACAATTTGACGTTTGAAAAATACCCCTTGTAATTTCAAAGCTCTTATCAATTTGAGGTCTTTGTGCACCCCTAATATTTTGTAAACTTATATACTTTGTTAATTGGTAGGATCTGGAAATGCTTGATATACTGTTTTATTTTTAATAAATTAATTGAATGTATTGTTCAGTTTAATCAATGTTACAAATATATAAAAAATACTTTCATCCATTATAATAGAATAAGTGATTTTAGTAGTGTTAAAAACACCATAGATTTTAATAATCCCCATAAGTGCTATGGGTTAAGTGAAATAACATAAGTAGGTCACACGTGTAATACCCAAATATATCCTAGTATAAATATTGTTATCAAATGACTTTTGAGGTATTAGAATAATTTCTGGGATCAGAATAAATGCCAACAATTATTTTATACGAAAGCAATAATAAAACTAAAGAATAATTCATTTGACAAAAATAAAAAGCAAACACTTCATCGCATTAAAAGCTTTAGAGAAGTGGAGAGAAACAGTAAAAAATCTCCAAAAAATCACATTATAGTTAACGACACATTAAATTTTATATTCAATATCAGGCCTACAGTAATCGTTAGGATTGGACGATAAAAATTCAATGAAATCCTATTACAACTGCCAATAAAGTGAAGGCACTGTTTTAAAATTAAATTAAATTTTATTTTATTTTATTGTAAATCACAAAAATTAATTAAATAAATTTCAAATTTTTATGTCCCAAAATTTATGACCATGAACACTGGAAAACTATTGGTATACACCAAGGGTCACCAAGGTAGGCCGAGTCAGGGGGTATGCAAAATTCCAAAATCTGAAAAATGCGGCGCAAAAAGTTAGGGGGGATTTTGCAATATCTTGAACTTAGGGGGGATTTATGATGTACCTTGGCTACCCCTGGTATATACATAATTTATACATTGTACTACAATGATTGTAGTTATTAGCATTCTATTCTGATAATTAACTACTATTTAACTGAATACTAAATTTCGATATAAACATAAGTATTATTCATTCAGAAAAATAAATTATTAGAAATATATAGTTTAATATTAATATTAGCTTAATATTAATTATTAATCTGATTAAATAACTAATCTAATTGAATAAAGTATAAACCTATAATTTTACAGGTTACAAGGACTGATAATTCAATATCAAAATATTTTTAAAATAAAATAAAATCTTACTTCTCAGGTATTTTATTTTAGTTTGAAGATTTTTTGAATTGAATTATCAGTCCATATCAGCGATGAGAAAGTGCCGGTCTTTTTCTTTATAGGCCCAAGTTTGTATAAACAAAAACTAATACAATTTTTATTAGAATAAAAATATATGAAACTATTACTAAATATCTTTGATTTTTGAGCAGAATAAAATCAATAATTTTAATAAATAGTTATCATGTATAGTATCACTTTCTCATCGCTGATCCATATATGTAAGGAAATTGTTTGCTCTTTAATAATTGAAAATTGCTGGATTAATACTCAGACTGTATAATAAATTAAATAAGCATTTCTTCTGAAAAATAATAAAAGCGTCTGAACCAACCCTCTAAGTTAAGTTAGACATGTTGATTACTTATAAAAGTTTCATTACCTCACAATCATTGATCGATATTAAGGATATAATTCTGTCTCAGTTTCTATATTGTGTCTCTGTGTTAAATGTATACCAATTCCTTTTAAACTAATCTCAGTTAACTAATAGATACCAGTTTCTTTTCTATATCTCTCTCATTACATGTTTCAAAATTGTTCACAAAATTGTTTCTTCAGAATCCTTTGATTTTGAAAAACTTGATCATTCCTACTCTAGATTTATCTATATAATAATTAAGATAATGAAAGATGTTTTATTTTTGATATAATCATATCTCCAGAGAAATAAAATCACAATCATCTCGTTGTTTAACAAACTCACCAATAATATTGTCGTTTATCAGAAAATAGTCTAATAGTCTTATCCCGCATATGACAAAGTAATCCTCGATTTATTTAGATTAATTCTATCATGATTCTGCACAATCTAGCCAGATTCAATATTCACATTTAGAAAAATTGAGGAATTAATCTATAAGAAATTCAAGTTTATTTCAACTGGAATACGGGTCTAAAGATTCTTTATGCGGGTGAGGTAAAGGGGTATAATTATAATAATAGAATAATAATGTGTTCTGGAATGAATATAGATTAGCAGAGAAGCATTGCTACAATCAATCGTGTTTAGCCTCCGGCCAATTCTTTTCATTCCAACCAAAAAAAATATGATAGCATTGTATGTTATTTGTGATTTTAATGCCTTAAGTGGACCATCACTTAACTTTAGGCCCTTTGACATTTCGAATTTATAGACTTATGAAAAGCTAATCTTTAAGATTTAAGAATATTCGAAACCAAAACTACATTTATTCCTATAGAACCGAATTGGGGTTAATTGAAGAGAAAACTTATTACAATTCATGTAATAATTAGTTGTGAACTTAATTCGTTGTGATTAACAGATAAGACATTTAATATAATATATAAAAGTCGTTATTCTGTTAGTTAAGTCATTGTATTTATATAACATATCTTATTATTATTGTAAGAGCAGAAAGAAATAATCGATAGTATTATAGAGTACTCGAGGAATAAGTGAATGTCCAATAATTCCCACAGTGTTTAGGGATATATTGCCTCTTAGTTAGTGTCTGTGTATTCACTCACTTATATAATATCTTATAGTAATTTATCTTTCAGTCCATTGATTTGATAAATTTGTGAAATCTTTTTCTCGTTATTTCCATTAATCCGAGCAAAAGATTTGCTCTTTATTACAAGAGATACCAATAGATTGAGGGCGAGGGCGTCCTCCTTAACATACATGGCTAAGCATAAGAATAGAATAATAGCCCTTTCCAAAAAAAGTTTGTATCTTTAATAAATAAATATTCCAGTCTCTAATAAAAATTCTGTTAAATTCTATTGAACAGGGGTCGCCAAGGGTGGGGACAGAGGGGGTATTTTGAGAAAAGAGGGTAGTAAGATAAAAATACAAATTCTTTTGCAAAATCTCAAACTCAGGTGAAATATTTAGACTAAACCCCCACTTGGCTACTCCTACTATTGAATTATTTTTAAATTATTCAATATTCTATAAAAATAGGCACTTTCTGATACCTCTGTCCTATTTTAGTTATAACTAAGATTTCCAAATTATTGCTTTTTGGGGTAAAGAGGAATCTCTGTTTGAAATCTCACTGAACTCTTTACTGTTAATCGTCTAAGACTTTATAGAGAAAAGACTTTAATACTTTTATGACTACACTCCTAATTATAATGAATTGAAAAAATTATTCGTAAATACAATTATTAAAGTTAGAGATAAAGGGAAACTAATCAGTTTGATTTCTTAATGTATTGAAATGAATACGCATTAAGGGATTAAAATTAATAGCATATTAGTAACAATTCATATAATTGATAACTATATGACTGATATCAGAGGGATATCTGACTGAAGCGCGGGCAGTTCAACATGGGCAGTTTTTTGGAAATCTTAGTTATAACTTAAAGAGACTTTTGAAAAATAACAATTTTGTTTTTTATCCCGGTTATATTTTATTTCTATTCTTCTCTTTTGTATTTAATATACTTAGATATTAAAAAGTTAGAAAAACAGTTCCAAGAATTTATTTAATAGACATTCAATACATACCTGTTCTCTCGATTATCATAATCAAGTATAAAAGATTATGTTCAATAGATACTTTTGTAGACTATGTATAGAAAAATATAGAATGATCGTTTTTAATTAGTGTGTAATTCTTTAAAAATATTCTTATATTCCTGAGATTTTTTATAAATTAAGTACTTATGATATTTAGTATAATATAGAAATATAATACCAGTACATTATATCTTATAATATACTCTGTTATATAAATATATTGGTAAACAACAAGTTTTTTTTTGCCAATCCATACTAATAGCTTACTTTTAACAGAAATGTGCATTACATATCGAGACTGCTTCCAGGACAATTCATCGTTAAACGATTTACCATCAATTAAATTCTGCTAAATATCAATAGCAATCAGATCGCTACCGCTCGCGTAGTATTTCACCTAATCTAAACTAAACTAGATTAAATAAAAATTAATTAATACTATTGATTTATTGTAATTAATAACCAAATTTAAATGACGATGAATCGTCTCACGATGAATTTTCCCCCGATGATTTGTATCACTATGAATTATCCCGCGATGATCTGTCCTGCTACCATCGAAACTAGTTTCAAATTTCAATATCTGATCGCAAATATAATCTAATACTCTCTTACGACTAAAGACGACACTAATAACTGCTGAATATTTCTTTTCTCACATTTGACATTAGAAATCAACATAACGTATAACAACTTATATAAGTCATAAATATTGACAAATAGCTTGAAAAAAGCTTTACCAATAAATAAATAAGGGATCAGTGGTAAGTAGAACGGATTAATTCTAGAAATAGCCACTATTGACGCCCTCGGACTTTATTCTTATATAAACTAACTATTTCATCATTCTACTTTATGCTTTTAAATTAAATAGATTTGATCAAATTGACTAAATTTACAGTGCAAAGATGCGTAAAGTTCAAAATGTCAGGCTGTAATCAGAGATGTGATGTCACAAATCTGACATATTTTGGGGGTCTGGGGGGGGGGTATTTTGCAATCGTCAAATTCATACGGAGTTTAATTAAAAATAACTAAATTTAACAGAATATTTAAGAGATCTGTAAGTATTCATTAGATTTTAACAGAATTATCATGAATTCTGTAAGAATTTAGCAAATTATGACAAAAATGAATAAGGATTCGGCGCCTTTTTCTGAAAATTGCAAAAGATAGTGGATAATTTGCAGAGAGCATATAAGAGTATCTGGCCAAAATTCAAGAGAAATATTGCTAACTGTATCCTTTTGCCCTCCATGTTCCACTGATAAAATTGAATCTATACTTCACCAATTATTTTACAAGAAACAAATGAATATAAAATTATTTTAGAAATTTTATGTAGATGAAAAGAAAAGAATTTTGTATAATAAAATGAGATTGTATATCTCCTTGCGCATTCTCAACAAACACAGAACACAGATTGATTTTTATGATCTTGGAAAGTTTTGTTTTATATAAGTTATATACATAAGGATGTGGAAGTCCAAGACGATAGAAGGGTATTTTTAAGAGAGAGAGAGAGAGAGAGAGAGAGAGAGAGAGAGAGAGAGAGAGAGTCTAGAAAAAGTCAAGGAAGAGAAAAGTAACAGATGGTGGATTCTGGCAATTTTTGCCCAGTGGTGTAACAGAATCAGTATTAAAATCTGATTATTACAATATTAAGATCAAGTTGGGTTGGGTATACATAATTCCAAAATAAGAGAAATGCACAGGATAAGGTAAAAACAAAAAATAATTCAACGTAAGTTGGATATTTTACAAAATTCTCGACACAGGAGGTATTTAGGCTGTACCTGTCCACCCATTGACCCACCCCTGATCAAGATTGTGTAACATATTTTAACTAAGATTTATGTTTAGTTAATCGATTTATTTGTTTGATTCATATTTGTTATATTTATTGTAAAAGTAATAAAACAGTCAATTATAGGTAAAGAATTGTTTTAGAATTGTTTAGTATTATATGAAATGTAATATATAGAAATTGTATAATACCAGTACAGTATATATATTCATAGAGTATAACATTATAATATATTACAATGAAAATAGCAGATTGTATAAATCCAGATTTATGCAAATGGATTCCAGGAGAAAACTAATTTGCACAAATATCATTTCCTAACTCAATAAAATAAATCTATTCTCTGAAAGTTCTGGTGATTGTGTTTCTGCAAATTCATGTTAAATCGTCACAATAAGCAATAACACTTAATCTTTGCACAAAATGAAAAATTCTAATCCTTATGAAAATTGATTTTTCTTCTTTTGTGGTTTATATTGATGGCCATTCAGAAGGAACAGCACATATAAAGTCATTAATTCTCAAACAAAAATGTTCAAAAAGTAAAATCATTGCATACGTCTAAAGAAATATTAATGACATATAAATTATGTAAAATTTAGCATTCATTCTGCGGTCAATAACAAAAAGATTAGAGACCAGATGTATTTAAATAACTAAACTTTGTAATTAAATATAAAAAATGAGTTATGGGTAGCCCAGGATGTATAGCAATAATACATTCTCTGATTTTTTAATGCAATTTTTTTCAAAAAAAATCTTTACTTTACTCTTCTCCATCTACATTTTTCCATATTTTGTCATTTTAGCATACTCCAAATGAGAAACAAATTCAGAAATACCTCCATATATACCACCCTGACTCCACTGAACTTAGAACCCCTCGAAATAACATTTGTTTTAAAACTACCAGTAATATAAAACATTTGAAACTACAGTTGTAAATTTAATGTATATTGGTGAAATTAAAGTTTATTTACCTGTACTCTGATTACCAGTAAAGAAATGAGGATGAAAATTCTTCTATATCGAAACGACTATTCAATGTATTTTAATCTGCATTATAATTAAATAGTAATTGAATTTTGTAGCCATGGAGTGCCGAACTGCAAAAGAGAGTTTTAATTTCATTAAGAATTACTGTATATTTGAAATAATAAATTAAATGTTTCCGACTATTTCACTAGTAATGATATGCAAATTCAATGATATTACTGTATAATAATCAAGCATAGTTCACAAATAACTTTTTTTAATCTTATTAAACAGAATTATAAATGATATTTGATTTTTCTAAATTAAACAAACTATAGGAACAGTCATTTGTGTTATTCTGTTGTTGTCATAGTAAATGATAGCTGCTATTAGGTCTGAGATGACCAGGGTTAATGTAGCATGATGTTTAAAATAAAGATAATGGAATATTTTAAAACTGATTATCATTTTATAAATTTAGCTACATACATCACTTTAGCTAATGTAGCATACATAATATTTTATCCATAATTGTATCTAGCACCAGAATTGCAGAACGCCCTGCTTATGGAATATATGGTTATCACTGATTGTAATGTTTAATCATAAAAAGAATAATTGAAATCAAATTAAATTTTTCTACTTTTCTTTTCCACTGATTTAAACTTAGCATTAGTTACCAACAGAACTGCTTATATATTTATTTCACTGCGAATATTTCGTTTATTTATTTATAAATTTAATTTTCAAGACATAGCGAATAGTTTCTCTACAGTTTTGGATAGTTTTAATGAGAAGTTTCCGATTGAATTGAATTTTATAAATAAATTGAATAAATAAACAAAACTACTGAATAATTAGAATAAAATGCATTTCAACTATAGTTTTGACGGCTGTCTAGGAGTTTAATGAATAAGAAAAGACGTATTAAAAGCATAATTAATTAAATGTCAAATATAATGCTTGAGTTGAAGCTGTCATTCAGGCCTTAGTAATTCAGATGGAGTTGAGAATCCCTCAAATAGTATGCTATAAATTATTTAATATATAATGTCTAAAATTAATTATTTTTAAACTTTGTTTTCTTAATAGTTTTATTCTATAATATATATTGTTTATATTTAACATGAACATTCTAGAATGAATAGTAGAATGTAAAAAGTATTTTACTCTAGAAGAACGCCAAAATTTTTTGAATGTTTATAAATTTTTAGCTTTTTTTATTCTACTATGTCTATTGGTAATTCTCAAGATAAAAATTTGTGCTGATGGGGAAATAGGAGGGTTTTATGAGGGGTGCAATAAATCAAAAAGTAATCCTAAGAAATACTAATCCATTTTAAGACCTGTTCAAATGATACAATATATATTTGTAAATAATTTAAAAAGTAGATTCTCACAATATTTTAGCCATTCAACGGCATTAAGTGGTCAGCGCAGAGCTAATCCCGGTTACAATGGTCAGAGTCGTGTCATATATGGTTGAACGCGCCTTTATATGAGGTTTATAGTGATATATATATTGTGCCATTTTATCATTTGGATCAGCTCAAAAAATAGATTAAATTTCAATTGTTGGTTAGTTGCACCCCCATAAAACCCCTCTACTACCCTATCAGCACAAATTTTTATCTTAAGAATTATCAGTAGACATAGTAGAATAAAACAAGCTAAAAATTGATAAACATTCGAAAAAAATTTAGCGCTCTTCCAGAGTTAATAATATTTAATAAATTTTTAAAAATATTCGTTTTTTATTAAGTATTAGATAAATTTACGGTTAACTTGATAATTGATTATATATAAGGTTATTTGTTTACGTAGTGAAGCTTAAATCTAATTAAATAGTTTTCTATATTCAGAATTCTCTGTTGGGAATTATTTTTGAATGATGAAAAAAACTTTTAATAACCAGCAGAAAAATATTAAAACTGAATTGAAAAACTTAATTTGAATGCCACACCACCCCCGCATTTTATTTAAATCTCGTCAATATTAATTACCAGTGGAGTCCTATTTACTTGTGTATAACAGGTGATGAAATATTTTTATGCACAGGGTGCAAAATTTTGTATTATAATCGTACGAGTGTTGTTGAGCTCATTTTAGTAACGGATTCTAGTGTTGAAAAAATCAACGGTTTTGGAAAATAATTGCTTTCAATCCTATATTAAAAGCAAGTTTCTTTCAATGATTTTAATTAAATAATATGTCTTTAATTAATTATATTAACGAATTAAATCATAATAAAACAATTAATCATTTCTAAAAATAAAAAAAATTATCTGCTAATAAAATTGTTTCAATTTCTTTCATTTTCCCAATCAATTGATTTGATATTTTATATCACTATTGCTATAGACGTTAGAATTTTGCCATTCACACAAACGTGCGCACATGTGGAGAGATAATATTGCATTTTAAATAAACACAAGTAAATAGGACTCAACTGTTATTTTCATTGCTATTTATGAAGAATTAAAACATTTTTTATTATTTTAGATTCGTCTCAACTATTCGAAATTGGGCTAATCGTAAGTATCTTGTCAATTGTTATTTAGTCTATTTTTAGTCGTAATTCATCTGAGCAAGACTTATTTATTCTAATCACGTGACCATTTTAGAAAAATAAACTTTATTTATAAAATAATCTTATTATATCTGTTGAAAAACAATATCTGATTACGTGATTAGAAAAATCTGACAAGACTTCAATCTAGTTAGATTTAGAATTCAATTAGACTTCAATTAGAATATTCTATTTTGATACCAGTCCATCTGGAAAAAGTAAACAATTTATTGCGAACAATAAAGTAAGGCTGAGTTAGGATGATATAAGCCAGGTACTCGGTCATCTACTATTAAATCCTCCTCCTATTTTATAATTTTAAATTGTTCACATATTTGTTTTCTAATTTATCAAAATAATTTTTGGTTTCTCATATGATTTATTAAATTAACGAATAAATAAATAATTAATTTAATCAATATTTTATTTTTAAGTTAAGCAAATATTTTTCAATAAATTAATATTCAATTCTTTGAGTTCTTTATATTTATAGTGTGTCTTATTCAGGGAGGGTTACTCTGACTGAGATTTTGCAAAATACCCCATGACGTTTTGCGCAGTAAGCATAAAATGCTTATTTTTATCAAACTCCCCTTGCATTTTCCATATTTTGGGATTTTGTATACCACTTGGAATTTTGAGAAAATTCTCTGTTTCGGCCGACCCTGGCTACTCCCCTGGTCTTTCTTTTTTTTACATTCAATCTCTTCTTATCATTTGATTTAATCATAATTACATTTTTATTAATATTGAACTCAAATACATATTTCGCTCAAATTTTATTAATATCCTTCAAACTTCTAATAATGACTTTCACACAACAGTATTTGTTTTCTAACTGAGAATCAAAGATAATTGACTTTCTATTCAACATTGGAAAAAGCGTAAACTCAAGATATATTTAATCTATCCAGCTAATAGACTACTTTTTTATTAATTTGCTTTATTTTATATTATTTGAGTAATTAGTGAACGATAGCAACAATTGACTTTTTATATCAAACAGTAATTCATAGAAACTCTTTGTAACAAAATTTATATTTCAAATTATTTAGTATTAATATTAAGCTTTCGGTCACTAATTACTTGAAAAAAGTTAAAATAAAGCGAAACAACATGAAAGTAGTGTATTAGCTCGATAGATTAAATATATCTTGAGTCTATATGCTGTTAATGGGCTAAATGTTGGTCCAAATGATACTGGGTGTTTATACTATTTGTATTCCACAACTAAATGCAGGAACTCTTGAATTATTTTTATTCTTCTTCTGCTTCAGAACTGAACTGAACCGCAAAACAATGCAATAATATTAGATCTGATTTCCTAACATTTGATTCAATGTATAAATTAATTTTCTCTCCAAAATCAGTTCAATTTCTGTTCTTGTCTTAGTTGCAGTTGTTGTGTTGGTTCAGAAGCCAAAACAATCTTCATATGAATTGCTTTTGTTATTAGTTCTCAATAAGAGATTTTGTTTATATTTATTGGTTTCTTAAGCCATACAACGAAACAAATAAACAGAATATCCTTTCTCTAAGAATCACTGAAGAAATATCGTATAACTATTACATTACTATTGTCATTAGTATAAAATCTAAGAATGAGCAAGGTCAGTGAAAATAGAAAGACAATAGAAATTATATGAGCTTCGAAATAAATGGTGTATTGAATTTGTAAACAGATTATTCAATATAGTATCTCAACTAATTGAAAAATCTAATTACTTAAACAAGCACCTTTGCTCGATCTAATTTCGATATTTTTAAAGTTTGTTTTTTACTTTATTTCTATATCTTAACTGCATGATTTAGGATTTGGCCATGTTTATCAAAGGATTCCAGTTTATCAAAAATTTGGCATGCATGTATGGTAAATATAAGATTATTTTTTAAATGTTTTATTGTTCAATATTGTACCTTGATTGTGCCTCCTTGAGCATCTTCAATAACAAACTCTACCATTAGCTCAATTACAACCACATATTGTATAAATAGCTTTATTAGTTTTAAATGTCAACATGATTTGTTCAGAATTCAATATTCTGGATTCATAGCATGTTTATAAATTATAATTAAAGAATTAATTTTTTTGCTATACATAACCATTTTGGTTTGATTTTATAAATTATAAAATTTATGAATTTATTCCAGACAAACACATTAAATTAGACGATTGTATTTATTATCTTGTTACTATTAGGGTTGTCAGACAAGTATTATATTGTATGCCTAATGTAGCAAATAATA
>JAQFXN010001637.1:0-14635 GCA_034693365.1 Liacarus xylariae
CGTAAATATAGGTTCATGTTTTGCAATAGCTCAGTACTGAATGTGATAACAGAAGTATAGCAGTACTTAGAATCAAAAATAACGATTGTATATAGCAATGCGTGTTTGTGAGTACTCAATGACAGCTATAATAACCACTGTATATTGCAGTGCGTATTTGTGAGTGCTCAATGTTGGCTATAATAACTTCTGTATATAGCATTGAGTTATCACGAATGAGTATTTGCTTCAGGTGTAGTTGATATCCAAAACTTCTAGACTGTTCTATGCTCGCTCTGAGTAGGCTCGGAGCTTGTGCTCTATTGTCTCTCAATGTGATCAAAATGAGATGCATTGGATAATAGAAGTTAGTTAGTATCTAGGCTTGGGAGAGATAATTATCTTATCTCTGAGAAAGATGCTTTGCCTTCGGGCTTAGGAAAGGATCGTGCTCTTTAGAATTACTAGTTGTGTCCTGAAATACTTTGATGGATAAAGGAAATTCTGTCCGATCAAACTGTTAGATTATTCTACTCATACTAACTGTATTATTAGACTTAAGCTATTTCTGATAAATAAATAACAGTTATTTTAAGCATTACAAATCAGTCTTAGTCAATGATAAGAGATATAGGATAGAATAATAGGATAGGATAGAACACCTATTCGACAGAGGAAATGTATTAACAGTTATTTTAAGCATTATAAATCAGTCTAAGTCAATGATTAGAGATATAGGATAGAATAATAATAAGAGGCAGATTTACCACAGCAGAGGAGATCCAGAAAACCGCTCAGCCTGAGGAGAGAGAGAGAGGCCGACTAGACGACGGACGAGATGTCAGGAATTCCCCCGTACTCATCACAACGTAGACCTGCGTGCCTACACATTCAGGGGTCAACTAAAAACGACTGGACGGAGAAGAGTACGATACTACCGATGCCGACGGCTGGAACAGGAGATCACCGACATCACCGAAGAGAGCCCGAGTACCAGAGCAAAGCCAATTCAAGACACCGAAGTAAACAGGTTAGTCCATTTCGAGTATTTTACACAGTATAGAGCCTTAAGCTCTATACTTATAAGACACGAAGACACAACAACAATTGGCAAAGACCGAACCGGTTAACCTTAAGGCTAGCCATCATAGACTACGGAAGAAGCCATTGGCCAGAAGCTACCAATCAACGCCAAAGAGATAGAACCTAAGGTTAATAATCGGTCCAGAAACTCCACTAACATTGGCTAAGGCCGAAAGATCTTCCTGTGGCTGGTCAGCAGACTTAAGAAGCCTTTTCGCTGCCTTATCGTCCGCACGCTACCACTTAACATCACCAGATCAGCCATAGTTGGACGGGTGGTCCAAAGTGACGTTCGATAGTCAACACCCCGAGAGAGGAAACGTCGCATAATTGTTGACATAGAGGTGAGATCCGTTTTAAAACTCACACACACGATAGGATCTGATAGGACTACAAAAAAGTTCAGATCCTATCACATTAACACTTTTTACATTACATACAATTATTTTTGGACACAACATAGTTAGTCTTCTACTCAAATTATGAAGAAAGTCAAGCACGAGCGAAGGAAAAAGCGAATAATACGAAGCAAATTGAGGTTGTCCGTTTCAACGATAAGAGGCAATCAAACATAATCATAGAAACACTACAACTCCAATATGAGAGTTTAACTCGTGAAAAACGGGTCCTTATGGACCAAACTAAGACAATGATTGATGATCATGAACAGAAAAACTCCGAAATCGACGCTTTTATAAAAGAAATAAAGATCTAAAGACCAAAATACAGATGATGAAAGACTCGACAATAAACTACTGTAAAGAATATGACTCTGCTAAACTGCATGTACAGGAGATCGAGAAGTCACTGGAATATTATAAAAGAGAAAACGAAAAAATTAGAAAGGAAAGTGTAGCTAACCGACTAGCACTGTTCCAGCTAAGAAAAACAGTACTTAAAGCATTCGAAGACTTCACAGAAATGGCAGAAGTGGCTTATTAGACATAATACACAGAATGACAAACCACATGAGTAGAGTTGAACAGGAGGTTACTATAAAGTATGATCAGGAGACAAGCTCAATTGTGGAAAACGTTTCTAAAGATTGCGCAAGAGTGGACGAAGAGGTTAAATACTGACGAACGCAAGCCCAAAGGCAGAAATCGACTGCCCTATATGTAAAAAGAAGTTACAAACGAGTGGTGGATTGCAACGGCATATTAAAGCTATGCACTGCAAAAAGCTCCTGTCATTCTAACTATTTAGCCTTATTCTTTATTATAATAATCTATGGTGGAGGGAAGAATAAGTTTTTTTATATTTAATATACAACACTAGCAACTCGGAAGATATATTTAAAACTTTAATTATGTTCTGCAACAGGATTAATCACACTTGAAGCGACTATATCCAAGAATAACCAGCTGACACTTATGCTTACACATCAAATGCTAACAGTGGAGGAAGAAATAAGCAGAGGGATTTTATTATTAATTTGGCACCTGAACAAAATATGTAGAAACGATCGATATTTAAGAACTTTTAGACACCTTATTTTAGGTTTGGCGAAAGGAAACAGATTGAATCAAATAAGTCCGGAAGACATACAATTCTGCAAAGAAATTATTGTGAACAGCCCTGGACCAAGCAACGATCATTGCGAAATAAGAAGGAGAAACCTTGATGACTTTGAGGTGCTGTATAAGATCGTGGTATTACTTTCTACAATTTGTTGCGAGAAGTCAACTGATAGGGCTCTCTACGATTCTCTGAGCGAACTCAGAACAATATTGAACTTATATTACACAGAAGAGTTTCATCAAGTTTATCCAATCGACATAATCATTAAAACAGTCTTGCTTGAGAATTCATGACACAAGGACACCACCGAGCAATTAAACGATCCCGAAGTTAAGGCACAAGGATCCTGTGAAGAGGTAGTAATTTAAATCCTCTATACAATAAGACGTAGTAGTTGAAATAAAGTAAACCCAGTCACCATTCGTATAAATGGTGGTATTAGTTAATCGAAAGGGTGTTCTGAGTCATACGAGATATGCAACGGTATTATGATAGCAAGAAGACAAACCACTAGTTGAGATGTTGGAATGTTAGTCTTGAGCAAATCAGGTCAGTATGTATTGGAATGATTTTATATGTACGAAGGCTTGCTCTTGACTAATAAATAACCAAAGGCGTCAAATCCATGGCAACGTGGATAGGGTAACAAATCATTACTATAATTGTAATACATAAATTATAGGAATTGCTAACTTACATTACTAAGAAGTCACATAGGAGAAATAATGACCTGACTTTGATATATAGAATAGCTGATATCTGTGGGTGAACGAGGTAAAAGGTGGAACACGTACCACATAATTACCTGTTGTCCGTTGCCTGCCCACTGCTTAAGATTGTAGAAGAAGAATCAAGGCATTGTGGCAGCACACGACAAAGAGTAAGGTGTAACATCACCGCTACCGAATCGGTATTTATAACGAACTCGATACCGTGTGAAGAGCTGAGTTCGGAGACGTCAACTGAACACATACAAGAATATCTCATCCGTTGTCTTGTGCGTGACATGATCTGAGACGAGACAAATTGACAGGTCCTGGCCATGTCAATGCACACGACTAAGCGTAGAAAAAAGAGCAAAGTGAGTGTTCGACTACAGATACGAATTTCGAAAGTCATTTCTGCCAAGGAAAAATACATTCCAATAATTACAACCAAACAATTAATGTTGTCAACCTCCTGTGACATGCACATACATTAGTAATCCTGAGTAGGAAGATAATAACCCACTTTTCGAACTATTGTACGCATGGGATCAAAGATTAAATATAAAGTTTTGGCCTCGCATACAAGAGTCGGAATAGTGTTTTAGCAGCGAACGACGCAGATTGTTAAGATAAGACAAATAAGTTTATAAATTAGGCCTTTTCAAATAATTATAGAAATTGAGTAATAATAAGAGAAACTGATTTAACTATTGTTCGCAATATACAATTACTTACTGATTCAAATTGTGTTACAGAAGTTGTCAATCGAAAATGATTCGAGCATTAGATCCGGAGTTTCGTCCTCCTAAAGAAGTAATAATAAATATGTGCAAGATATTTGTCGAATTAAGAGAGCCGTGTCCAGACGATTAAGGTATTCAAGATATTAACTCAAAAATCGAGCAAATACTATTAGCCCTGGACTGGACCAAATATACGTCGCTAAATAATGATGCCATCAATCGTGCGCCAACAGCTCAACCATATCCCGAAAAAAATGACACAGATAAGCACTCGAAACCTGGACCTAGTGGAAAGACCGCGACCGTATTCAATAAAGACACGATCCATAAAAATAAAGACTTACACATCAAGGACAAGTATTCGAGTGTAGCTTTGCCTGAAGAAGACCCGGAGAACGATGCGACCATTACCGACAATGAAGGAGATGACGAAGATAGTGAAAGCGACGGCGAATGTAGCGATAGTGACGATGAAGTGAAATTGTCGAAATGGAGTCAAACGATGGTCCAACGGCGAACAACAAAGAAGGTATTGAACAGGATCATGATTGGATATTAAACCCGATAATGGTCAAATACGAAAATAAGACAATGTACGTGGACGAATCAGATTTATCCGAAGGGATGGGAGAAACCACAAGTGAGGGCTCAGACTGTGATTCAGAGGACTCAGAGATGGAATCTATAACCGAAACACCATTCCTCACGCTATATCGGATCGTCTACTTATTGGCGTATTTAAGACTAGGCAAACTATCACATGATGAAATCAAAGACAAAGTGGAGACATTAAGGTGCCTTCTCACGATAAATTGTACAAAAGATTTCCACCATCAATACCCTATCCTGAGAGTGGCAATGCCCACAATTAAACATCTATCACTAAGATCTGATGAACCATATTCCATCAAGACATCCAAGTTGATATCTTACTTAGTGGTGATCGAGATTGTGCGATCTAAACTATACGAGATGAATATATTCGACCACCTAATAAACTTGGTATTATCAGAAAATATCTGCCAAGTGGGATACGGAATTAAAAGCTTCTCTTGGTATGCTATGGACGGATACAAGTACTATGAAGCAATGATAAAGATAGGATTGTTGAAAAAACTAAACACCAAGATTAAAAAACGTTGCATTCTGTACCTGAAGTTTTGGTGTGTTCAGTTTTACCTCAGTCTATTGGCTTCGTCTATAGATAAAATACGATATCAATATATTAAGTATATACTGCGTCCACTACTTATATTTTGCAATTAAAAAACTCACGAATTATCAAAAGAAGGAGTAGAGCGCTATGGTATCTAGTAGAAAGGAAACGTGGAAATATCAACACCATCCTTAGTAAAGCGACACTGAAAACAATCTATAAACACACTGACCACGATGATGACGAGATAAAAATCATCACGATATGCACCTTACAACACTTGACTGAATGCGAGCAGAAGAACAGGGAGCTGTTTTACACGACCGATTCCGGAACCTTTGTAAAACTGAGAGGGTTGATATATTGTTTAAACAAAAAGTTAGTATAAGCTGTAATTCTACTTGTGTCTTGTTTGTTAAACAAGGGCACAAGAAATCAGATAAGCATCATATTGGCATCCGGAATAGTATCAGAAATGATGAGACTATATGAGAGATTTACGACACCACGACCATCTCGTCTACGTGATCTACAACATAATTTACTACGGATCCGCGAATCAAATAGAATATGCTATCAGGCGATGCAGTCTTGGAAGTACTAAACTTGATCGATAAGCATTCAAATAATTCTGAGACACAGAACTTGGCCATAGAATTCGTACCGAAGCTGGTTAAGTTGCAAAAACTATCAATGAAAATACAAGTCTTGGAGTGGGAAAGGAAAAAAATTCAAAACAAAGATAAGTTGTTAGGAAAAACAGAGATTGAAGAGCCGAAAGTGTCGGACAACCATGAAATCAGTTTACAGTCCGGTCCATTCAGTAAAGTACCTCATGATCTCCTGGAGCTTATTCTAAGAAAGTTTGTGCAGAAGAACAAAATTAAAAGCATATTAGAACTAAGAAAAGTTGGCAGACGATGGTACCATATACTTACTAAAGTATTAATGGAGAAAACTGAATTATGTTTCAGAGCGGACATTGAAGATAATAAACCCAATGTAAAAATCAGTGATAGGTCTTACGAATTGCTGCTCAGACTATGTAAATCTGTAACGAAAATACGGTTCAGGAAATTTGAATTCACAAATGAATCAATATTTAGAATACTTAGAGAAAGAAGGAAACTAAATAACATAGACCTATCTATGTCGACCGGGATTACAACGGGTGGAATTATAACAATTGTCACTTATTTTCCACGATTGAAAGTATTGGAATTATTTGAGAATAAAATCGACGAATACGCTCTGAGCATAATCTGTGCTGGTCTTCAAGAAATCGAAACACTCAGGATTAGATCGACGAACAAAAATATCACTGATAAAGCCTTAGAAGAACTCGGTCCTTGCATAACACAACTATTGTTAGATTTCACACTTGAAGTCAATTTAAACAATGTCTATAGATCGCTCGTTCGTGGCAATGGAAGGAATGTAACGGATTTGACACTGATAGTAAAGCACTTGAATCGCGTAGACTGTTCGATTCTCGGGAACGGAATGAACTTGCAAAAATTCCATCTGACTTTTATAACAACCGGGCCAGTAAACGTCACACCATTCGGGAATTAGACAGATTTAACGCATTTAAGTTTGATAGAAAACAAAAAGAAAGATAGTGTCAGGGTATTAAATGATAGGACTCTTGTCCCACTAATAGAAAAATTCCCAAAATTAAAGTCACTAGCTATTAAAGGATTCAATGGAAGTTCAAATCAGATTACGGGTGATTTACTTGATCACGTAGCTATAAAGAATCAATAACTAACAAGTCTGGACTTGTTTTACGCTAACCAACTAGGAAAAGGAGGAGTAAATGCTTTATCAAAGTTCAAATGCCTTAAGAATATTTGGTTGCAAAGGATGGTTTTAGGCAGTGGAAGCATTGTTAATATGGTCGGCGCGATGCCCACTTTGAGACATTTGGCTATTCTTAGTTGCGACGGTATAGATAATGGAGTGATATACAATGCGATGGTAGTTAAGAGGATTAAACTGTTTGGAGAATTGATCACCCTAGAACATCCTACAGACAAAAAGTTCAAGGTACTTTAAAGGACTCCTGCTGGGCTTAACGTTATCATCAGACCAGTTGGGAAAGACTATATGTACTTCGGAGGCTCTGGCGAACAACTCTAACGTATACCCAGTTACGATCGATGGCTAAGGATTACATATATTTTCGAGTTAAACGGTTATAACGGTGGAGGATTATTCATATACTCAACTAAATTTAATATCGACTTATAATTAATGATTACTATCATATATAATGTTTTACTAACCCATCAAAGTATTAAGATATTTCAAGTAAATTTCAAATAATTAAAGATAAAAAAATTACAGCAAATATTAATTGTAATTCAGATTTATTCAAATAAAGATATAAGTAAAATCAAACAGAGGATACGACAGGACAAATTTTAAAACAAATCACAATAAAATCTTAGAAATAATTAAAGAAACAAACATTAGCCGCTTCGAAAAATCGTTGACGAAGATTCATCGGTAGATAGGTGCAGAGACAATTGACTAAAAAACGTCATTGGCAATGCATGCCATGTTTTAAATGAGCTAAATACGCATCACTATTATAGGTGGGAATCCAGAGATCGCAGTGATGGAGAGAGAATCTGCGTCCAACAACCAGATAACGTAACTGTCCAATGTGAAGAACGACCGCGAGATCTATAGGGAACAACCAATCGAAGAAGAACTCCTAATCTGTGAAAGATGTCCCTGGAAAATGAGACATGAGTGAAACTGGGTATTATATCACGTATAGTAATCTCCTACCTGAATCTAAGCCGTTGTACCAGATATAATTATGTTCATTGGAAGTAATATACGATTTAATTGAAGTCGCCATGTCCTTGATGTTACGGTTTAAAACATTGAAGTTGTCCTCCTGGTAATCACCAATGGGCTGTATAAAAATCAGGTCATCGGGTCGGGAGTGAATACATGGACCAAAATCGATGGAGACGCAGTTGTGTATTTCAGATACGCGAATAGTGCGATCATTAACCAACCAGTCTTGATGGAGATCCCGATCGCATAGGATCTCCTCGAGTTCCTCGTCATTCTTGTCAGGACGGCACCCGCTGACATGTTGCACTATATTGATACTAAAAACAGAAATCCGATGTACAATGAAATCAGCCAGAAAATTACTATCTTCCTGGAATACGAAGCAATAGAAGAAACGTGATAACATATTTGTTGGACAGAAAGTTAAACTGAAGTGGACAAACTATTACGAGATGTGTGAAAATTGAGCATTGAAAGTTAACTGAACAAGTATAGAAACTTCAACTGATTGTAGTTACTGGTTCAATAAAAACTTGTTTAGAGAACCTGTTATGAACTTGTCCCAAGTTGCATGACAGGCTTGAAAAAAATTAGATATGAGAATTCAAGTATAAATAAATAAAGAAAACCAATTGAAATATAAACAAATCTTTATTCAATTAAATACAAACTAAGAACTTAAGCAATTAAATACAAATAATACAAGAATAAACTACAACTCAAAATCGTCTTCGAAGCCAACGTTAAAGTTAAACATGTTATTGCGGAAAAAATTGGTTATTAAAGTGATTAGCGCAGCACCAAAAACAGTGTTGAATTCTGGTGGATGTATATGTAGCTGGCCGGAATAACAGTGCCTGGTTGCAATTCTACAACCTCGTCGATGAACCCAGGGTCGTGGCTCTGAGTGGGCCTATCTCCTTTTCGGTTATGCCGGAACCAATTTGTGAAGTTGACAAACAGAGATCTGTTATCTATATTTTTCAACATTTGCTGCATCTGAGTCTCGTCCACCCAAATTCCATCTGAAATACTTTGCCGATTCTCATAAATGATGAGATACTGCAAAGAACCAGTGTAGATACGTCTATCCAATATCGTGTCAATCAAAGCGGGAATAAGGGTGTCTGATGAAGAAGCCTAAAGCAGTTCAGTTGTGAACAACAAAACAGTGACATGTTTGACTCCACTCACCATTATACTGTTGAGTTAAGATTTTAACAGAAAGATAATATCCTATAGTTAAAGTACCTAAAAGTCAGAAGATTAAAACTGCGAATGGTTACGATAAAATTAAGACCAAATAAGCTGCATCAACAGTAATTAGGTCAGAGTTATTCGGTCGATTAGCATGCGGCTAATAGCCAATCGCAACGAAGACCAGTGTAGAAGGGGGTTGAAGAGATGGAAACCGACTAAACCGGTTAAACCTCTCGCTGATTTGATAAGCAAGGTTTTTTGAAACAAGTGACTTCATTGATAACAAGTCAAGATATATTAACAAGCAGTGACTGTCGGATAATCCTCTCCACATACTGAGTGTTGGCTTAAGAATCGACTGAATAGTTTGTTCAAGCAACAATGAATACTCAATGTTATAAACAGAAATAATCAAAAAGTTAAATTTATTTTATAAGAAAGAAATATTTCACATCCGATACAAAAATATTTAAAACCCTTATCCCTTATAATAAAGTTAATAAAACATATAATAATTTATCGCTGAACGATGTCGACTATTTTCTCGGCACACGCGAAGAATGAATCAACCAAACAGTCACGAGGCTTCAAGTGAATAGTTGGTCGATTGACATCTAAAAGATGAATTAACGTCTCCACCTGATGTATGAAAGCGTGATAACCAGGTTCATGATCGGGGCGTAGGCACGACCAGTAATCTACTATCGGGAGGCAGGGCATGGTTATAACCACTAATTGTGTAGTGATGACAAAAATGACTTACCTCTCTTATTGGCTATTTTAATGAATGACCACTGGTTAGGGATGACGGCACTTGGATGGCACATCAGTATAATGACTTTTAACTGATTCCTCAAGACATCACGGATCAAGGGACCGGCCGTACCTGGCGTTACGAACCTGTCGGCAAACAGTTCGGTTCGACGAATGGAGTCTGTAAACTGGTGATAATCGGTATCTGACCAACTATTCCTTCCGACGATGTAGGGGAACAGGCAAAATCCGGAGGCGTACATTCTACTGGCAGTTCTGTCATAAAACTCTTTAAAAGCCCGTACCTCCACGATTCGTCTGTCGACTGACCCTTCATCCTGGAATCCGACACTAAAATTAAAGGTCTCGGTCTGAACGCACTTTTCAATTAGATCAACCACAACTTTGCCAAAAACAAAGCTGCACTTTGAGTTTAGAAACTTATATTACTCCGGGATGATGCATTCAAAGTTTACAGGAGCCATCAATCTATAGAGGCCCGGTTCCTGGAATAAAACAGGCGGCGCACCTACTCTAATGCTATGGAACCAATTATCGCAATTATCTAAAAGCATGCACTCACGTGGAGACAGCTGATCATGGAAAATTTCTTGAGAGGGATACCACTTTACCCAGGAATCTTGCAAATTCTCATTTGGTGTAATTAAAAACTCTAGGAATCCGCGATAAATGCGTCGATCGTATACTTTTGAGATTCTCAATGTGCTGGTAGAGTCCATTATGTTATTCAATTTAAAAAGAAGGAAATAAAATCAATTATAGAAATTCACAAAACAAAACCTCCGATAAGTGTAACACACAATAAACTGACAATTTTGAAAGTACGCATATTCAGCAAAAATTTGCGGGATCTCGATTATCTAGATCAGGGGCATTATAAGGCGGAGATACCGAAAGCGATCAACCCTCATCGCTAACAAATTATAACTTCTTACTAACCAATGAAGATCATTTGACGAACAGAATTTATTGCCTATATAAACTTGTTCCAAACCGGAACTGTGGAATTTAGTCAAAATCAAAATAACAAAAAATTAAATGAAATATAAAACCGGTTTATTAGTGATTAAATTAAGATTTAAAGTTGCATACATCTAAGAAATACAGACATAATCAGTATAAAGTAAATAGAGTACTATATAAAAGTTGATTAACTGGAGCGATGGTGACGTCAACCATTCTCTGCAAACAGCTTCGCGAATTACGGGATAAACTAAGCGTCAATTAGAGCCATTGGTGTGCTGAACGTCTTCACGAGTAGACGTTGAACCCAACTCCAATAGCAGCCGACGTCTACAGCCGCTTAGCCTGTTCCTGTAAATGAAGCCTTAACTAGTTCACTTGATCCAACAACTTGGAATGTTATAAACTAGAATTCAATTGAAAACTTTTCCGTTACCCCAGTGTCAGAAGGACGTCGTGGCTCACAATCATTTTTGAGTGGTAACTCCTCAGTAACCGTAGGCGATGCAGTACATCCATTGTTCCGATATATACACGGAAACAGCACAGTAGGTGCAATCCTGTCCACCGACGGATTACGGATGCCTAATTAGGTGGACACACGACATGACGTAACGGAATCGACTCTTACACGACAAGGCTGGTATATTAGGTGATCATCGCTACATTGATGTATTGGTGTGATAGTTATATCATAACACACGAACATTCGAGAAATGATATCAGTCAGTCAGTGCAGCCAGTCAGTGCAGTCAATGAAGTCAGTCAATGCAGTCAGTCAATGCAGTCAATGCAGTCAATGCAGTCAATGCAGTCAATGCAGTCAATGCAGTCAGTGCAGTCAATGCAATCAGTCTGTGCAGTCGATGCAGTCAGTCTGTGCAGTCAGTCAGTCTGTGCAGTTAGTCAGTCTGTGCAGTCAGTCAGTCTGTGCAGTCAGTCAGTCTGTGCAGTCAGTCTGTGCAGTCAATGCAGTCAGTGCAGTCAGTCAGTGCAGTCAATGCAGTCAGTCAATGCAGTCAGTGCAGTCAGTCTTTGCAGTCAATGCAGGCAGTGCAGTCAATCAGTGCTGTCACTCAATGCAGTCAGTCAGTGCAGTCAATGCAGTCAATCAGTGCAGTCAATGCAGTCAATCTGTGAAGTCGATGCAGTCAGTCTGTGCAGTCAGTCAGTCTGTGCAGTCAGTCAGTGCAGTCAGTCTGTGCAGTCAGTCTGTGCAGTCAGTCTGTGCAGTCAGTCTGTGCAGTCAGTCTGTGCAGTCAGTCTGTGCAGTCAATGCAGTCAGTCAATGCAATCAGTGCAGTCAGTCAGTGCAGTCAATGCAGTCAGTGCAGTCAGTCAGTGCAGTCATTCAATGCAGTCAGTCAGTCTGTGCAGTCAGTTGTTCTGTGCAGTCAGTCAGTCTGTGCAGTCGGTCTGTGCAGTCATTCAGTGCAATCAGTCAGTCTGTGCAGTCAGTTGTTCTATGCAGTCAGTCTGTCTGTGCAGTCAGTCAGTGCAGTCATTCAGTGCAGTCAGTCAGTCTGTGCAGTCAGTCAGTCTGTGCAGTCAGTCAGTCTGTGCAGTCATTCAGTCTGTGCAGTCAGTCAGTCTGTGCAGTCGGTCTGTGCAGTCAGTAAGTGTGTGCAGTCAGTCAGTCTGTGCAGTCAGTCAGTCTGTGCAGTCAGTCAGTCTGTGCAGTCGGTCTGTGCAGTCAGTAAGTGTGTGCAGTCAGTTGTTCTGTGCAGTCAGTCAGTCTGTGCAGTCAGTCAGTCTGTGCAGTCAGTCAGTCTGTGCAGTCAGTCAATCTGTGCAGTCAGTCTGTGCAGTCAGTCTGTGCAGTCGGTCTGTGCAGTCAGTCTGTGCAGTCAGTCTGTGCAGTCGGTCTGTGCAGTCAGTCAATCTGTGCAGTCAGTCAGTCTGTGCAGTCAATCAGTCTGTGCAGTCAGTCAGTCTGTGCAGTCACTTATTCTGTGCAGTCAGTCAGTCTGTGCAGTCAGTAAGTCTGTGCAGTCAGTCAATCTGTGCAATCAGTCTGTGCAGTCAGTCTGTGCAGTCAGTCAGTCTGTGCAGTCAGTTATTCTGTGCAGTCAGTCAGTCTGTGCAGTCAGTAAGTCTGCGCAGTCAGTAAGTATGTGCAGTCAGTCTGTGCAGTCGGTCAGTCTGTGCAGTCGGTCTGTGCAGTCAGTCAGTCTGTGCAGTCAGTAAGTCTGCGCATTCAGTAAGTCTGTGCAGTCAGTCTGTGCAGTCGGTCAGTCTGTGCAGTCGGTCTGTGCAGTCAGTCTGTGCAGTCAGTCTGTGCAGTCAGTCTGTGCAGTCAGTCTGTGCAGTCGGTCTGTGCGGTCAGTCTGTGCGGTCAGTCTGTGCAGTCAGTCTGTTCAGTCAGTCAGTGCAGTCATTCAGTCGATTAGTCAGTTGATCAGTCAAAGTTTATTTAATTATATCAATTTTGATCTATTTTTCTTTACGATTATTTTGACCTATTTTTGACATATTTCTGTTATGTCTATTTTGGCCTATTTTTCTTATGTATGTATAAGTCTATTTAATTATGTCTATATTGATCTATTTTTCTTTACCATAATTTTGACCTATTTTTGACCTATTTCTGTTATGTATATTTTGACATATTTTTCTTGTCTCACGTGAACCTACTACAATCATTGTGTCAGATTGGCATGTGTGACACATAAAAGTGATCAGAGACACTCAGTGAATATTGTAAGGTGGTTGGCGACATTCCCCGACCATGTCGATCTCGATGTCAAGCGTGCACCATAGTAAGTCATGGTGTCAGATTGGCATGTGTGACACATAAACGTGATCAGAGATACTCAGTGAATATTGTAAGATTGTTGGCGACGTTCCCTGACAATGTCGATCTCTATGTGACGTCTCCACCATTGAATGTTTTGATGATAGTTCTTGCTAAAATGTATATAGATAAGTTGAGGGACGATCCTGGAGTAATGTAGTATAATCCACTCGATAATTTGGATCAGTTTTCAATAAAAAATGCGAAATTGAAAATTTAGAATACATCCGATAAATCAGCCCAAGAAAACAACAAATCCAATAAGACTGTTAATTCATTTATGGAATTGCGCATAATTTTCGGGAAATAATTTAGAACAATAATAAATCGTTAATAACGTGTGCAACAAGAATGTTAAAGCGGAAAATCCAACAGTTCCAAGCTGGAGGCAACCTAGACGCTGATGTGCTACCAAACAAATTCAGGGAAATAAGCCAATTCAATATGGATGGTTACAATAAAATTTTGCAAACAAAGAGAAGTAGGCCATATGTTTCGTGGATGGAGATTGTGCTCAATAGAATTATTATCGTGTTGTGTGTTATTAATAAAGATACAGCTAAAAGGAAGAAACAAGTGAAATCTATCTTTCGATTTTGTCAGATAATAAGCCACGAAGCAACTCAAAATTACTATGAAGAATACCCGATACATACTTTAATGATCCCTATTCTTATACAAGCAACCCAACAACACGATGGATATATTTCAAAACTGGCAGCTAAGGCACTATGCTATCTAGTTATACCGTATGAAAAGCATCGACAACTTATGATACAGGAAGGAATTACTGACGTATATGTTGAACTTCTGTGGTCTGGTCACGGGAAATCAGTTATCTATGGTCTCAAGGGACTCACATACCTAGCCGAGGATGGGTTATTAACGATCGATAGAGGAG
>JAQFXN010001638.1:0-14632 GCA_034693365.1 Liacarus xylariae
AAGGAAACCTCTAGTGTTCGCCAACATTCTTAAACAGGTTTTGCACTGAAGGAAGGAGGGTGGCGAACATAACTTTATAGTTTGTTTATGTGCTCTAAATTTTTCGGTTCGGTTTGAATTTGTAGAGAAAGAGAATAAGAGAAAAAAGAAAAAGGAGTCAGAGCTTGAATGATGTAATTGGAAATTAGAATTCAGACAAATATATATAATATCATTAAATTGTAGTAATGGATCGTAAAGTCTAATGAAATATTCAGTGCCAGGAATTCATCGGTTCGAACCAATTGTTTTCAATGCATAATAACACTAACATAACAGACAAAAACTCTTTTCTTCTACTGTTCCTATGTCTCGCCCCCCCACTCTATGCCAGTCCATTATTGATTTTAATTGAAAAATAGTAACACAACTCATGTGATATACTATACTCTATTGATATACAATAGAAAATCCATTAAGAATTGTGTGTTTTTCTGTAACTATTGTTTGTATAGAAAATTAAACTCAATTTAAGCATAAAAATTAAGTCTAAATATTGAAAATCTATTTGAGTGAACAGTAACTAAAAAAATTAAGTCTACGGGAAATAATTTGTTTGTCGACTGAAAATACATTCGACAAAAATATATTTCACTATAATTGAAGTTTAAAATTGAAATACAATTTAGTGTCATCTCTGACAACAAAATTTCTATCAACTCAGAGAATATGTGGGTTCGGATGGAATGGGACGACATATATAATGAAAAAGGAAGAGATTTTTTCCTGAATTAAATTATAAATCAATGTAAGGATGAGATCGAATATGACTTTTTGCGAAAAAAGAAAAAACAAATTTGAAATGAAAAACAAATTTAATTTCAGTTCAATTTTGAAAGTAAAGGAAAAAAATTGAAATTTCTCTTATAAACCATAAAATTTTAAAATTAGGCGTTGGTTTGGAAGTCAGTCAATCAATATCTGCAGAGATATAAATTTGAAGCAAAAATGAGAAAATCAATTGAAAAATATAAAAAAAATATTCAATCGAAGAGAGAATAGAAAAAGACTTCACAAATATTCCTCTTCAATGAAGAACAGACATGTAATAAGTAGTGAAGAGATAGATAGAGACCCAGAATCACACAAAGACTTATAGAATATATATATATATTTATATATGAAAATCGAAAACGAAAGCAAAAGAAGTCTTAAGAGACAAACAAATCCAATCAAATAAAGTCTTGGATTGAGTCCAATAACTGGTAATAAATCTTTTACCATACATATCAAAGGGCAATGCATATAAAAGGAATGGGAACAGAGAGGCGAACGTAAAGACAACACAAATATCAATAATACAAATGAAATAAAGATTTAGATTCGGTTTAATATTTTTATTAGATTTGACTTCATTTTCATTGCATAAAGGATTGTGAACAGAGGAAGAGCCAGAGGAAGAACAAGAAGAAAAAGTGAAGCACAAAAAAACAAATAATAGTAATAATAATAACAGTAATAAAACTTTATTTTTCATTTTCAATGACAATATAAAAGATTATTTCCAATACAAGTCTTAGATTTTAAAGGCTTTGCAAAAATAGAGAGAAAAAGAAAGACAAAAACAACAGAACAGATCAGAGAATCAAATATAAGGAGAGAACAAATGAAAAGAAGAGAAAAAACTTTATTGAAACAGCACTTCAGCAACTGCTGCATCAGTTGGAGCCGGCATTAGATCAAAGTATTCTTTACTGTTCCAGGAGTTGAGTTATGCGATTCGAGGATTTTAGTGATGGAATGGTATGGAATAAGTAGAGAACCAGAAAAGTAGAGAAATGTTTTGCGCGAAGAGAATACTGAAGAGAAAAGAGCGGCGAAAGAGATGCCATTAAATCATATGTAAAGCCCATTAAGTAAAACACATTTGTGTTTAGTTGGCATTGAAAGAGCTCTCTCTAAATGACTGAATAATGTTATGTAAAAAAAGAAAAATTAGGCGAAAAACATGCAAAAGAGATGATCAAAATTATAAATAATATTATGATTTCCAGTGTTTCCTGTAATGGAAGCTATAATTGCCATAAATTGAAAACAAGACTATTTAATGCAAGACATAGAGCACGAGTAGAGAACCAAAAAACTACTCAATCATTGATAGAGAGAAACAGATAGTCTCTTATTGAATCGAAATAATGATAAAAAAATTTCCTGAAAAATTTCAAAGTTAATTGACATTCCAATTGATTGCATTGTGTTTTTGAAAAATGTATTTTTAATATATTAAGTGAAGTATAACTCAAAACAACACAATACTAAAGCATAAAACGCTTCATATTTTTTTGTTTCCAAAAGACCGAAATCTATTGTCAGATAGAGATCGCGAGAGAGAAAACATAAACAAATTCCTTGACTAAGATTATAGATAAGAGTGAAAGGAAAGTGCTTTTTCTCAGATTAGTCCTGACAACTCCGACATCTATTTCTGATGATTCCTCACGTTTGCTATGATTCGGTTCAGTTAACTCCTTCTGGATTTATAGATGAAGAGAGAGTTATAATAAACCAGAAAAAATTGAGAAAAACAATTCTGATATTAGATATGATTTTGAAGTGAATCATGAATTTTCGTTGCGATTGTGTGTGAGAGAGAGAATGGAATCGACGAAAAAACAAGAAACAAAATAGATTTGACAAAAAACTACAAACATTTTTAGATACCATATGTTGTGCTTTAAAAAAAGCACAACTACTGAATGACGGAATAGACAGCACCGAAAACAGGGGACAAAGAGAAAGAGGCGAAAGCTTTCTATTTATATAAATTATATTAACGAGAATTTGTGTGTTTTGTTAGAATTAATTTAAATGAAACGAAACGAAAACCTCTTCTCTCATTATAATTAATTTTCATTCGAGTAGTAGTGGAGTGAACAGAGAGAATGAGAGAGAAATATATTTAAATATTGACACAAATATTGGGCACAAATTCAAATACAAACACAACAAATGAGAAAATCTAATTTATTATTTCTCGAGTGATTTTGTTATTTATAATGGATTACAGACTTTCGGAGCACTAATTCCTATAGATTTTTAGGGAGTCTTTAAATAAATTAATTTTCAAATGAATAAGTTTTATGAAAGCAAATGACAAAAATTAAATTAAAAACTTTTCTACTTTTTTTTCGTCTCATAAATTAAACTCAGTTTTAGACACAATTTATTTACGTTTGACTGAATTGAATAATAATAAAAATTTTCTATTAAGACTTTTTGGACAAATACTGTTACAGTAATTGTGTTTTATATATTTGTGCTATAATTTTCAGTAGTATTTCATATTTGATTGAATGCTGGAATTATTATTAATTATGAAAATCTAGTGCTTATCAGAGAAATAGTTGAATATATTTTCAAAATCCATTAGTTATTTAAATTCAAAGCCCAAATATATCTAAAAATCTAATGCATTAAAAGTTTTGGAGAGAGAGGAGAGAGAAAATCAATTAATAAAATAAAACTCAAAACTCGTGATAAACAACAAAATAAATTTTGCGACTCATAGAAGGAACAACTCATTTGAATCAAACAAATTTTTTCGTTTATAAAAGTGAAATATACTTGAGTTTGACGTCAAATATTGATTTAATAAAATGAAAGGACACGAAAGCAATAGAAAAATACATCAATATTTGCATAAAGAGGGCAAACAATTCCTAAGATATTTGATGGAAACAACTGTTTAATAACATAGAGAACTGAAATGCAATTTTGTTTCAGACTCTACACTAATATTATACAGAAATACAGAAAGAAATAGGACTTAAAACACCAAAAAATCCAGAGTTGATATTCAATCCTACATTCAATTCTTATATAATTCATAAGAAAAATAACACAATTTGGACCAAAAATATACTGCAAGTCATAACACAATTAAAAAGAAAATTTAATCATAAGAAAAGAGAATTATTAATAAACATATGGTATATAAGGATAAAAAAGACTAAACACAACTTTTATATTACATTAAGAGTAGGGGTGGGCAAAGGATGAAGTCAGGGGGTATAGAGTATTGATAAGAGCCTCAAAATCACAGGGGGTATAGGGTGGAGTATTTTTCAACCGTGAAATCCTTGCAGAATTTAATTAAAAATGACATAATCTAACAGAATTTCGACCAATTCTGCAAGAATTTGACAGGATTGAGTCAAATTATGATTAACAGAATTTGATAAAATTCTGGTATTTTTCTAAGAATTTAGACTGAATTTCACAGAATATTCTTCTTAATTTTCTCAAAATTTATTGGGGAGGGTGTTCTATTTTTATTAAACTCAGGGGGTATTTTGGTTATACCCTCCCCCATTGCCCATCCCTAATTAAGAGAATTATAAGTTTTAATATAAAGCAAAATAAATTCCGATCAAAAAAATTGATAATAAAAAAAAAGTTTACTAATAAAAATATAATTAAGATTATATGAATTGATATACCATTTTGAGCTAAATATTAAATTAAATTAAGTGAAAACTTTTTTCTGTGCTCTAACTCTTAATATGAAATGAAATCATGTTTTTTCTGGTCATAAGTTAGTTCTCAAATAATTTTATTATACATTTTTATACTTTATTTTCTTATGGAATATCATTTAAAAAAAGAAGTAAAAATTTTCAGAACATTTTCTTATATAAAAATAATTCAATAATATTATAGATAGCCATCAAAACTGATTATTAGCAGCAAAAACGGAGTTCGAGGAGAGAAATAAAGATTAAATTTTATTTCCAAAAGCTATATATGTTTTCATAAAGTAGTTTTCGGGAAATATCTCAACGAAATATATATAAATTATTGAGATTATTGAAGTATTATTTGTGCAAAAATACAAATTCAAATGTCATATAAAATGCAATCTTTTTCTTCTTCTTCTTCTTCTTGTGTTCGTGTTTTGCATTAAAATATCGAGTTTTTGTGGCTGTGAATGGCAAAGGGCTTATACTCTGTAGTTAGAGTCAGTTCTGCACACTTATCGACCACTTCTTTCTGGTGTCGATGTTCTCATTCGGCAGAAAGAGCTTAAAAAACTGGAAATCAGACCACTTTTATGGGAACATAAAAAATAACAGAAAAAGGGAATAAAAATAAACTAAAACCTTAAGAAAATAATTGCAATCAATCAATAAAATTATTTTTCTGAAGACAATAAACTGAAAACAATTTCGCAAACATTAAAATTCCTGACTTTCAACACAAGAATAAATACGTAATAAAAAATTGAGACATAGATTGACGAAAAGGCAGACCCAATGTCAGGACATATCGGGAATACATCGGAAAATATTTCCAACAAAACTGACTAAAACTGTTGATTCTGTTCAACAAAAATAACAATATTTCCCAACAAAAGAGCACAAATACAGTCGAGTACTCATCAGATGGACTGAACTTTACATTCAATAAAACCTAAAGAATAGGATTTGTAGGAAAAAAATTCATTCGACAGAAAGAAAAAGATAGAAATAATAATACATTCATTCAAACGGATAGTAAGAATAATTTTCTCATTTTGTGTTTCATTGCGTAAAAAAACTATTTTCAAAGAAAAACAAAACAATACCTAAAAAATAGCACACAATTCAACGAACAGTTGTTCAAAGAAAGACAGCGAAAGAGAGATTTTTGGTCCCGAAATATAAAGTATATAAAAAATGCCTTCAGAACAAACACTACAACCAAAACGATTCAGTAGTGGAGAGAAAAAAAGGTAACAAAAAAAGAAGAGAAGAAAATATAAGACATGAGTTGAGAGACGGAAACGACAGAAACGAATGCAACGAAACGACACGATTGAAGAGGTTTTATAGTTTGTGTGACATTTTGTTTTTGGCAACGAAGTCGTGGCAAAACCTTTTATATCCAACTATTCACAGCACACATACATAGAGAGACACACCATATATATGCCTGTGCTCTCTCATCCTTACTCTTCACTGTCTTTAAGTATGGATTTTATGGAAAGACACGAACAGAAGCCTATCTCTGACTCAACGAACGAAAAATAAGAAGTTTTAACATTGAATAAGAAGAGTTGTAACACATTGTCTGCATTATAAGTGACGCCCGAATCGGATGAGTCTTGCGATGCAATGAATGCATTGCTATTTCACTGTCTTTTAGTCAATGAGAATGAGATAGAATGGAAAGTCAGGGCTCAGCCAACGATCCAATAAATGCGAACGAAATAAGGAGAAGAAGAATAGAATAGAGGAGAGAGAGAGAGAGAGAGAGAGGAGTTGTATTCGAAGCGAAAGATATCAAAAGAGGATTCAGAATAGAAGCCAATGAATGGCAGAGACGAGAGAGCAATAGTGAATTGAAGTAACGATTCCTACGATTTGATGGCCAAAGAGGACAAAGAATTTTGATTTTAGAGAAGAGGGAGAGGAGAGGCAGACATTTGGCGAATAACTTCCTTACAGTTAGTCATCAAATATATTCTACACTTATTTTTCTCTGCATTACTGTTGAGATGACTGCATATTATTCAATACAAGAACTGCAGCACAAGTATTGAGCCATTTGTGACATTCGTTTAATGCATTAAATTTTTGGGCGAATACTAGAGTATATGATATATTATAGTTAGTGATGTACGTTATCGGTCAGAGAAAAATTATAAAATCGGCGGTCATTTTCGGTCGGCAAAGGCTTAATTAACACATATTTAACAATACTTGATAAAAGTGGACAAGCATGGGTAGCAAAGCGCCCATTATAGTGTAGCCTAAATACCCCCTGACTAGGATTTTTCAAAATACCCCCTCTCATTCTCGGTCTGTGACCGACGACGTACATCACTAGACATACTGCATATCCAACGAAGAAAAGAGTTCCTTTCGAGTGATGGCATAACAAATGACTGACTGATTGAATGCTAGTCTCACAGAATGGAAAAGAAGCGAAACTTAAAGAAGAAAAATAAGAAAATTCTGCACAAATGGAACTCAAAAAATATTATATACAATAAAAATATGTGCAAAAACCTGTTCTTTCACTTCTTTTTTTCGGTTGAATTTATTCAATGTTAACAAAGTATATAAAAAAAATCTAAGAGAAGAAGTTTTTTCGTCACAAATCCATAACTAAACTCATAAATTATATCAGAAAATCAAGAATAAGAAGAAAAAACTTCAAATTTTATTCTAAACTATTCACTCATTCATTCACTAAATTATATATACAAAGAGTGCACAGAATCTATGCTAAAGTAAAGAAAAAGATAAAATAATTTTTATAAACTTATTATATTATTATTTAAAAGCAGAGAATATTTCTTTTAAAACTTAATATTTATTCAACAAAAAAAGAAAAAAATTTATCTAAAAAACTAGAGTGGAATAAGTCTTTTTGGGAGATATAATAATAAATATATATATTTAAAGATCTTCACAGATATCATATCTTAATAAAACATTAACTCCAAAATTAGTAAAGTTAAAAAAGAAAAAAATAGTATAAAAATAAATAAAAATATATATTAATTCACATAAACTCGATATGAAAACCCACTTTTATATATAGACATTAATTTTTGAATTGAAACTAACGACTCTGACTCATTTGATATTTTTCGAAATTCCTGTAAATACTAGGAAAATGACCCTATTTGAAACCAATTGACATAAAGTGAGGTTTAGAAATCATTTTTCCTAAGTTTGTCCTCTCGAAACCTCCTAAAATATGGCCTTCGCCCAAATTTTCATTTTTGTATATATCATCTCAATGTACTCAACAAAGTATGATTAAAATTTTGAAAGATTGTTCATAAAATAGGGCAACACTACTCTAGTTAGTAGTCTAGTTGTGGTTCAAAAGTCGCTTTTTAACTAAATTAAGAGCTCAATTAAAACTATTTTTAAAAATGTATAAAAATAATAAATTATATATAAATAAAACAAAAATACAATGTATATACAGTATATATAATTTATATATAATTCAAAAATATAAGTAACTATTTATTTAATATTATTTAAGGATAAGAGAGAAAAAAGTGGGAAATAAAAATATTTTTCCTAAATTAAGAACTCAGTGCTGGAGAGTTAGGAAATAAAAACCAGATATCGGTTTAACATAATTTTATTATTAGTTATTAAAATAATAATGAAATCAAAAAAAAGTTTATATCAAATTGAAAGAATATAATCTGATTCTCCATTCAATTATATGTATATTTAGTTCCATTTAATGAACAGTAAAGTACTTTATAGTGAATATATGGCCAAAAGAACCAAAAAAATAGCACAAAATCATCACAAAAAAGATATTAAACAAAACTACAAATATTAAAAATAATAATAATTCCAAATTCAAAAAATAAAAAAAAGTTTCAAAATTTATAATTAAATTTAAAGAATAAGAAAAGACAAAGAAATGAATGAATCATTTAATTTTAAGAAATAAATAATAATTTAAAGAAAAACATTAAGAAAATGTTTATTTTCTCTCATTTCAAATAAATTATATTTAATAACAATTTCAAAGAATATTACGAAAAAAATAAGAGAAGAATAAAAATAATTAAAATTTGAGAACAGATGATAGGAAAAAAATTCCACACAAGACATGGAAAAGGGGGTGGAATTGAATGAAATGGAAAAGAATTTCCATTCGTTTCAAAACCTATTGTCGCTTTTTATTTGGCCTATTGTTAGACCTATTGTTATGTGTCTGTGAACTGCGCTAAACAACACACGAAAGGGAATGGAAATTATAATTATTAAAGCAAATTAAAACTACACGTAATGTAATGAACAGAAAATATTTTTCCTTATTTAATAACTCATTATTGTATTAAATGTATTTGTATTTCCATTAATAAAGAAATGACGAAAAGACAAGTGAAGAGTAGAGGCGAACGACTTTAAGAACTCAAATGAGTGGAAAAAATTAAATTAATTTTTTTAAACCCATTGAATATAAAAACATAGTTAAGAGAGAGTGAGTGCGAGAGAGAAATAGCGAAATAATGAACATGTTTTTCATATTTTGTTTTATAGAAAATTATTTTATGACACGAGTTAAGTGACGGAAGATTTTCAGGTGTGACTAATTTTATAAATAATTATTATTGTGTTCACAATGTTTAAGGAGAAGAAGAATTAAAAATAAAAAACACATAACTATTATTTATAACATATTTATATAAATGAGAGAAACACAATTCACACCATTTATAATAAGCGTATGAGTAGTCGTATTGAAACACCAAGAATTTCACATAAACTTAAAGACATATTAAATAATTTAATACAAGAATTATTATTATTAAAGTGTTTTATACAATTCGAGGATAAGAATTATTAAGATTTGTATAGCTTTTTAAATATCAAGATAAACAACATATTGAGAACAGATATTATATGTGAGGTTAAGAGCTTTGGAAAATTGAATAATATGTCAGAATTTGAAAAGAATTAATAAAAGCCTATGAATTAAATCAATGGGAATATCGAATGTTGTATTTTATATAAGAGGTTAAGGAATTGACATTTCAAGTGCTAATTATTGGGCAAATTTACGAATCAATATATCAAATATTGAGCTATAATTTGATCGGAAAATTGTTATTTTCTACACTTTTAAAGTTGAAAATCGTGTAAAGCATTTAAATACATTCAAAAATCGAGTGGTAATCAAAAATAAAAATAAAAAACTATGAAATACTGTAGAGAAATGAGAGACAAAAAGGCTATCATTTGATTCAATTTAATAGTAGCCAAAGGGCTGAAAGACTATTGAGATGAAGAAATTGGAGCCAAACTTATAGAAGAGACAGACATATCAATCAAATATCAGATCTAAATCACATGTAATTATTATAAATAGATGAGAGAAATATATAATCAATATTACGACAAAATTGTTGATTCGGGACATAAGAAAAAAGATACGAATCCAAAGGGAAAAAACCTAAATTAGTTGTAAGACGAGTGCAGAGTTCGCATAAAAAACTGTAAAACAAAGTTCTAAATTCATTAACTAATAATTCAATGAATCAGAAAAAACACAACTGTTTTTGGAGGAAAAACAACAGAAAAACTAATATAATATAAATTCCAAACATAGCATAACATATAGACTGAAACTAAACAAAAGAGCAGAAAAATTATTCACAAATGGAAACTAAATATTAAATTCTAAAATAGGAGATAAAAAATGTGGCAAAAAATAATTTATCACAAGAAAAAAATAAAGAACAAAAATATTCGACAGAAAAATAAGAAATATTTATTAGATTTTCTTGTTTTGCCTCTGAGTCTAGAATCTAGATATAAGAGGAAGAGATAAGAGAAATACTAAATACAATATATTAATCAGAAATCAGAAAATTGAATGAATGCGAGAATATAAAGGGCACAGACATGAGAAATATATGGCACAGAGAGTTAGAGAGAAGGATAAGACAATTATTAATGGCAATTGATTTCGTTGAATGTATATCAACGACAAAATAAAATACTAAACCCATAACTAAAAGTTAACCCAAAAAGGATATAAACAAAGAAATGAATTTAAAACGGATTACGTATTACAATACACAGCACTGAAGCAATAAATTAATATTTTAGTACATTTAGTCGAAAAAACTAAATTATAATAAAGTCACAGAAAAATAAACGATAAGCAGTTAAAAGGCATTAAATGATTAAAACTGGAAATTAAACAAAACGAGAATTTTCTGCGGATTAATGTCAAAAATATCTTAACATAAAATTGATCGCACAGTCGCTGAGAATTTCTGTTTGACTACATTATAATGTTTGCTGAGTTGACTATAACGGGTGAGCGCCGAAAGTGAATAACACAAGTGAGAGATGTGTTGTGTGTGTGAAGACATAGAAAAGTTAGAGAACAGGAAAGAACATAAAGAAAGGAAAAGAAAGAAATATTAAGTCGATTCACATAAAACATTAAATGAGTGTTAAAGTCATCAGTGTTTTGGCTGTGAATTACAGTTTCCTTACAGTTCGGCAGTGAATGAAATGCAATACAAAACAACACAACAGTGCGGACGAAATAATGGCTCATAAATGGATAAAAAGCATTCGCAGTTTGGCTTACAGTCAACACACATAACACAGGACTACTGCGAGAGAAAAAAATAACTAAAAGACCTCTCCCTTAATGAAAAAGCTAAGGACTACAGAGTATTAGTCGAATTCAAACATTACTGAAATGTTGAGAAAAAAAATTATAATAAGAGAAAAGATAAGAATAAAAGGACTGAGAGATAGAGAAAAAGAAATATAAAGAAAATAACTGCAAAAAAACTATTACTGAAAAATCTACTGCAAAAAAGTGGGACAAACACTGATACACAACAACCAAAAGGCAATTTCAAACAGAAAATATATAAAAACACTTAATACGAGTGCAAAAAGAGATCAGAAAACAGGCGATAATTCATTGGAAATGCAAAGCAAAAAATCATTAAAAATCAAAATAAAAGCGAAAATACGATTAGAAATAAATGGGAAATAATTTACTTTTTAGTTCTCATCAGAAAAAATATAAAATCAAATAAATAACCAGAAAATCCAAAACATATATCAGAGGCAGAAAAATGGAGGAAAAGACTTATTTGAATGGGAGTTGGAGTTTAAGCGTTTTGAGTTCGAGTCTCTCCTCTCCTATCAGTCCTATTATGAATATAAGAGCATTTCTGAACAAAACCAACTCTGCACTGGTATTGTGTGGGTCGTCAGGTCATTGCTCCAATTACCTCTCTGTGCTCACTAGTATGCTATGCTATGCTATGCTATGGTGTGTTGTGGTGTTACACAACTACTTACGTCAGAGCCATATCCCAAACATTACACATAAATTAAATACAATATAATAGATAGTTATGAAGTGAAAAGAAAAGAAAATTAGAATTAAGGATAAAAAATACAGTTCTTTAGAGTGGAATGAATTGTAAGGGAAAGTGAGTGCGAATTATCGCAACTGAATAAAAAACTTAATTCACTTCTCTCTCTCCTCTCTCTCTCCCCGAATGTGCCAATAGTTACATAACTTGACTGAAATTCAAACATACGATTAGTCGTCACCAAAATCTCAATAAACAGTATTTCAAATAAAATAAAATTTTTCCGAAACAACACATTAAGTGGTTATTCGCACAAAATATCAGTCCATATAAAGCGAGAAAAAATAAATTAAGGAAAGTTCAAAATAAATTTATTTGCGAATAAACACCGATTTCTGATTAGATTTAGTAATTGAGAGAAAACACGAAATACAATATCAGAAAGTTTATTGAAAAAGTGAGAACAATAAAGTGCCCGAAAGACCAAATTAATACTCAGGGAAATGAATAGAAACATAAATATATGTATATTAAACATATAATAATAGTGCAAATGAGAAGAAAAACACTTTTCCACGATTTCCTAAACAACACAAATAGAGGCAAAAAAGGCTTTTAAAACATTTAATTTTGTTTTGTAATACACTTAACAAATAAAGAAAACTAAAACAAAAATTAATATAAATAAACATAACATATAAATAGGTTTATCGATAGTAAGAAATCCCAAAAAACAAAGAAAAATAAACCACTTTTTCACTTCCAGTTGGAAAAAATTACTAATGAAAGACCAAATACTCATTTTTTAAAACATAGAGAAAAAAAGAAATTTCATAAATCAACTCAACAGAGGAGTGAATAAACAAAATTCCAAACTATAAATTGAAGCCTAGAATACACACAACAGACTATATCTGTAGAAAAGATCGATAAAAGTTAATACAGTATTCTCTAATGTAGTCTTATAGAGAAATTTTGAAGGGAATGGGAGAAAATAACAAGAGAACAGAGAGGAATATTGGCTTTAGATTTGCAGAACAACCAAAACATATAACATTATAATGAAAAACAGCACAAAAAAGAGTTTAAGCTATGGCTCAGTCTCTAAACCAATTTGGGTATAGATTGGGTTATTATAGAGTAGTGTAGAGAGAAGTTATAGAGGATAGTGTGGTATTATATGCACTGTTTGGCTCATTATAATAATGCCAAAACAGAGAATTCGTGATACTATTCTGTGAGTTGAGTGAGAGTGAGCACAGGGAGAGTGAACTGTAACGACTAATGATTTTTAAGGGAGAAAATGGCCAGAGATATGCATAATATGCACAGAATATAACTATTATTTTTGTTCAAAACTTCATAATAGCATTACTCCACCCAATGATACATTTTGATGACTGGTGTCTACATTTTTAGCCTTAATATGCTATATCAGCCCCTTTTGTGCTGCATTTATGTGCACACAGAGTGAAAAAAGTTCATATGAAGAGCTAAATAGAGAGAAAGAGAATAAAAGGCTAACACAACACAACACAACACACCCCACACTGGTATTAAAGCCGATGTGCGCCACACCAGCAGAAAATATATAATATATACGGTTTATATTCTATATTAGTTATTAGTGTACACTGTATACAGATTATAGTGTACTTGGAGTTCATAATAAATATTCAACACTAAATAGATTGACTCAAAAACCATTTGCTTATTGTTAGCGACGACTGAATTAAAAGTTAATAATAATAACTATTTTTCTTTGTATGCATTCGTTTGTTAAGTATTTTTTCTGTTTGTTTAATACGACGACAACCTTTGCTTTTGTGCCTAATGTACAGAATATTATAAATAATAATAATACCTGTCCTGTGGTTAAGTCAACTGAAGTTCCAAATAATAAAATAATAATGATTTTCAGTTTATATTCAATTCAAATAACAAAAACATAGAAATTCAAAAGGAGTTCTTGGAGTACACAACACATACACACAAATACTAAATATTAAACGTAAATAATTTTTATGTAAACCTTAAGGAAAAAAAACAAGAATAATAATCATTACAATAGTGTGTTTACAATAGGAGACAATTCTCTAGAATATTAGGAGTTCGCTATGGCTATGGGTGTAGAATATTGTTTGTGGAAATAAAATAATAAATTCTTTATAACTAGGGCATTGCAAAATAGGTTTTTGTTGGACCTTTTATAGGTCCTATAATAGGAGTGATAAAGGGGTAAAATGGGTTCTTAAATAGGTTTTTATTTTTTTCAAAATTTGTAAAAATTAACTAATAAAATATGAAAATTTAAACAACAAAATAACAAAAAAACATAAAAGCTGTTGTCGGAAAGCCATATCGCTGTATGATTGGGGTATTAGGTGTGATTTAATTCTTAAAATGTTAAGGAAGTATTATAATATAATAGGCACTATAATAGTAGAATATAAATTTGCCCAGAAAATAACAATTTTTTAGTGAAACAGCCTGATTTTGCTGTAAGGTATGTTTAAGGAAGATAATTGCTATAAGGTCCGAAGATTGCTATTTATAAGTATTATATTTATAGATATAAAATCCAAATATCATGTAACTTGGTAAAACAGGTTATCAGAAGTTGTTTTCAAAATAGTTCCTCTGATGTTATAACTTAAATGTATTCATAATTTATTGTTTGCTATTCTACTGTCACTAAACTAACGATTGACACTCAGCAACTGTATTTCTGATTTCGAAAATCTAACTTGGTAAAATTTATCTTTTAGTAGTAAA
>JAQFXN010001639.1:0-14630 GCA_034693365.1 Liacarus xylariae
ATCGTTTGTTTTCATCAGTAAGTTTAATATACCGTTACTTTAATGGGAAGGGGTTTGTGCCCATTCATGCTTTTTTACAGACTCCCCTTGTTATAGCCGCCAATGGTTATGATTAACAAAAAAGTTGTAATAAATATTCTGTTAAACAATAATTTAATAGTAAATAGATTTCAATCGATTTAATATATTTTTTATTTAATTATTATAAACAGAGATGAGCAGATGGCATAGGCTCGAGGCCAGGTTCTAAGAGTTTTGCGGGCTTCAAGGCCCAGGCCGAGGCTTATAGAATTTAACGAGGCCCAGGCTCACGTTAATAGACTATGAGACTAGGTCAAGACTATGCCCAGGCTTGTGGTTTTCGGGTCTGTGCTCATCACTAATTGTGATAAAATTTTTCTATTAAATGAATTCCTAATCAATATCACGTATTTATATTATATCTATCATTCAGTTAACTTTCCATGCTTGTTTGACATTCAGCAGTCAAATGCAAATGAAGATTGATTTATAAATTTAAATAATTATATGCCTAAGAATATGTAAATACTTGATATTAGGAAACATTTGCATGTAATTGAAGGCCAAACACATGCATGGAAAATTTATTTAATGATTGTTTTTAATTATTTGTTAGAATACTTTTACAAAACAGAAATTTATAATAAACGATAAAAATTTTTGAGTTTACAAAAAAATTGCGCTTATGGTTGCAATTATGCTAAAATAGTTTACCAAAATGATAGGGAGAGGGGAGGGACCTCGTTTTTCCTTCATTATAGGGAGAGGGTATTTTGGCTATACTCTTTCCATTGTCCATCCCTAGTGATAATGTTTTTGATTTCGGGCATTAATAGATCGCTAAGTTAAATGTAAGCATGGTAGAAAAACTACTAGAATTCCATCCAGATGATTTGATTATCGAACAACAGAAACAAGAAATGTCAAAAATGAAAAGCAATTTTACAAATATTATTACACAATTGTAAATATCTGTTGAAAGTTATTTCTATATTATAAAGTTGTTAAAAAATTCTTTATAAATATTTTAAAATTTTTAATTCAAAATAATTGATAATTTGTTAAAATTCCATTTCAATAAAGGATATTTTGCAGAGTGTCTGAATAGCAATGCCCTTTTTTGATATATATTGAAATGTCTCAATAAGTGGTTCATTTTCTTAGAGACACAGAACTTCATTTTTAGGAAATAATGTCACTTATATAACAAAACGGACGAAACAGAAGTTTGTATCTCTGAGGTCAATAAATCAATTTTGCATTCAAATTTTTGATATAAAGGAAAAATTTTGAAAATATTAAGTTAATTTTTTTTACATGATTATCTCTCATTATGATTCCTTAATTTACAAATAAAGTTAAATCAAAATTGGAGGATATTTTTTGATCTTCCGCCAACTCCTTTGTTTATAGAACTATTAATGATGCCATAATGTAAATAACTAACTGTCTCTTGAGATGTGGTGATGGATGCAATGAGTTTTAGACAAAAATCTAAAATTAATGTACGCTTACTATTGGTGGGTCTAATAACCTGCTGATGGAAATTTGCGGTTTTCTCAACTCTAATCCATAAATAGAATCAAAATAAGTAAACTGACAAAATTCTAAGGTGGGCCGAATTAAATTAACTTATATCTAGCTAAACCTTGAAAAACCTATTAAACCTATTTTGAAAACGGCTATATATTAAATCAGACCTTCCCTTGAAATTCCAAAAATTCGGTTTTCCAGAAAAATACGTTAATAGTAACATAAATCTAATAAAAACAAAATTATCAATAAAACAATACTAAATTCAATCAAAAAATATAACCTAATTATAAATAATAATAAGGAATAATGAACATAATATGAATTCTATTTATTTGAAATCACGTGTGAATCAAAGCATAAAAAAGTTTTTAGTCCACTGACTTTTCAGGAATTTTATCTCAAGGGAAGCTCTGTATTAGATAAATATTAATCATTGAAAATAATGAAACAGTAATTTAAATAATTGTAAATAAGCAATAATTATGTTAAACAAGTTTGCATAACAATGTGCAAATCGTTAATTCAGGAAATGTTTCTTATTGTTACATAAAATTGCTCCGAAGATAAATGAAGGTCAAGTGAATTTAGGTACAGGAGAAAACTCACTGATATTGTAAGCATATTCTGTATTATTGTTCTGACTCTTCACTCATACTCTAAATTCCTATTATATGTCTAAGAATTTATAATATAGAGTTGTAATTTGTTATCCATTCACAAACTGCACTATTAAGAGAAAATTCTTCAAAAACTAATAAATCAAATTGAATCAAAAGAGTTAAATATATTTTTGCACAACTTATTTGCATTAATGGTCTATTACATGAATTCTTGGAAGACTTGCACAAGAATTTCGATTTTGATGAAACGGTGGATAAATCGTTACTCATTCGCTGAATGACTCGATGAAAGGAATGCCTCCCAGAGCTCGAATTAGAAGTGATTTGAAAGAATCGCAATTGATATACACGCCTTCCGAGTATAAAACGGCGGAACACATCAGAATCGACGCGCTCCCGGCGCTCTCGGCTCAGTTTTGAGTGTTCTGAAGGGAAAACAACGCTCTAACATCAACTCTATTAAGAACTTTAATATTATCTGTGAGACAATGTCTTAAAATCTGGCATTTAGTGCCTTATAGTGACGAACAGTAAACCCAAAGAAAGAAGTGTGTCCAACGAGTGCTACCGACTGAAACCCTCAATAATAAACTCATTAACAGGTGCTACTTGATCAGCAGCAGTCACCCATAAGGGGTTAAAAGCCATAACAATTACTAAAGTCCTTACGTCTAAAGTGATTTGTGAGTCGTGTGCCAAATGTTTAAAGTGCAGAATAGATACAAAAGTCGTTTCTAAAGAGGAAATTCTAGAGAACTACTGATGTAAAAAGTATTCCAGTAAAGAGTCAGTAAATAAAAATATAAATCATTGTAATTAATTGTAAAAAGATTGTAACCGTTAATTGTTTGTCCAATTTTTTAAAAAAATAAATCAAACATTACTTTTTGAAACAAGTCTACAATTATTCATAAAACAAGTGTTTAATAAGAATATTAGTGATCATCAGAGGTAAAAATCTGTAGAAAAGTCATCTGTTCTACCGCTTTACGAATCATACCGCGCGCTTTGAAGGCTCTCCCCTCCCGACCAGATTAGCCCGCAATATGCCGTAAAATCTTGTTTTAAAGATTGATTTTTCAATGGGTGTATATGACATAAAAAGTTTTATAAAAGAGATACTCTTTCTTGGTACTGACCCCGCGTTCCTTTACTCAGCAGGCAACCACCACAACGACTTAATTGCTATGTTCTTTTTCATAAATATTGTCGGTTTTAACAAAACTTTAAGAAGAGTTTTTTCAAATATTATAGAATTTTCAGACACATCTGTAAAAAGTAGCAATTGAAGATAGCGTTTTTTAGCAATTGTTCTTGAGCTCTGGGGATATCACAAAATGCATTTTGATTTTCTAAAGGGATTTCTATTACCAACTTATCCTTCATTAACCTTGCTAACAAATATTCTCATATCGTAAAAATTTTAAAGAAATAATCTAGATTATTATTCAGATTATTTATCACATTACACGGTTTATATTAAAATAAACAGGTTAATTTATCTATTAGGATAAGATATCAGAAAAGGGTTTCATTTGATTTACGAATCATCAAATCAGGATAAATTTGACAAAAGTTATAAATCAATAAATAAATAAAAATCAATATTTTAAAGAGTTATTAAATATTATGATTTTTAGATCAATATATGTTGCAATTTATGTAATTAAATGCATTATTGCACTATTACTGTAAATGGTATTTGTTTAGCATACAAAAAATTGATTTATATATTAGTTAAAGATTTGGTACAATTTTTAAGTAATGCCTCGAAAAACTCAATCATATTAAGTCAAATTAGAGAGTGGATTGAAGAGATTCAGGCATTTTAATCAAGATATTGAGATGATTAAATTTTTATCCACATTGCTAAATTATTACTACTCTGGCCTAGTAAACGCTATTATTAACTATAAAATGCCAAAAATTGCCAGGTTAAAATAGTTTTAATAGAAAAGAAACGCTAGTGCTATTTATACAGTATATTATTAAATAGTATTATCCGGATAAATGTAGCAATGTTTAAAAACTAGGCAAATAGAAATTCACCTGAATATAATATATTTGGCCTAATCAATTTCTTTCATATTTCTTCATCCGATTATACTTGTTGAAATAACAAATTATAAAAAATATTGCATAGATATAGTAAATTTTAAACAATTTATTTTAAACATAACAATAATTACAAAGACTTATAGAGAAGAGCTTTTAATGAATAATTACAACAATATTTGGTTTTCCTCTCTCATTTGATTCCATATTATTTACAATTTGGGAATACCTCCGATCATGTCTTTCTCAATACCAGCCTCATTAGTGCCCCGGCGTATTTTGAAGAAACCCTTGTCTCCCCAGTTGGCGTTCCAGGAGTTGGCGGCCAACCAATAGGGTGTGCCGTTCTCTACACCCCAACCAAGAATTTTGATGGCGTGTCCGCCCAATTGCTTAGTGGATTGTTTTACATATACACCGCTCTTATAGTGTTGGAAGTCATCGAAGACAGTGAAGTCTGCCTCAATCGGTCCATTCTTCATGATCTCGGCCTGGGCTGCCTTAACAGTGCTGAGTCTATAGGCACTGGCACCAAAGTGTTTGTCCTGAGCATAGGTACGCGCAAATCCTGATTCACATGATTGTTTGCATGCAGGAGTGGCCTAAAATAATATAACATGCTCAATTAATATTAATTGTAGACAATATATCTAATTCAATATATTCCTAAATGCACAAGGTAGAAAAAAGTTCGTATTAAATAATAATGCTAAAATATCTGAATGGGTTAGATTTAAATATATTAAACCCTAAAAATTGTTTAAAAATAATGATTTTTATCCTGAAATTATCTATAAATAGTATGCTTAATTGATTCCTTTAGGTGGTCATCAAGTATAGTTTATTCTATTGAATTATATAATACTATACTATTAGAACACATACCACAGTACAGGGTTTTTTAGCACAAGCCGTAATGGTGTAGGGCTGACAACCCTGTTTGCTGTTGTAGAGACCACCGGACACCAGACCGGTCTTAACCCAGTAATTCCATGCGCCGGACGGATAACCACCTTTGCATCCCTGTCCACAAGTGGTGCCACAACAGGACAAGAGATCTTCAGCCGAAAGCTCCACAATCTGTTTGCCTTTGGATGCGATGCAGATTCGGTCAGACATGGCCTCTGCAGCACCGAAGGCCCAACAGGCGCCACAGGGGCCCTGGTCTCGGATCTCCTTAATGGTTGTGCATTCAGGCCACGCCACTCTCGCATCAAATGACTCGGGAACAGTCTCGTCCGCGAAATACGAGTCCTCCTTCACTGGCAGCAGATGTTTGTCATTGTCTTCCAACACACCTAACAATCCGGTGATGTTTTCCTCCGAATAATACTCAAAGTTTAAGCCGGCCTTTGAGTCAAATATAGGAATAAAAATTCATATACTTTTGAAATAAAGTTTTTATGCATTATATAAAACTTTTTATACATTATTCTCGACTCAAAGCATACCTTCCAAGTGGTGTCCAATGAATTGATGTAATCAATCATTTTGTTGGCGTTCTGTTGGTATATGGCGTTCGGCACCGATAACTGCATCGATGCACCGATACATACGGCCAACACAATAGTCGCAAACAGTTTAGTCATCTTCTTCTTTGGACACAACTCTTCTACTGTAGTACTGATACTGAGAAAGAAATAGTTATGAGAGAAGTGGTTTTGTTTGAATACAACTCTCTCTTTATATACTAAAAGTTTTAACTATTAATCCGTTGGGGGTATTGTGTAAATCAAGTGATTGATTATTTGTTTAGATATCATATGATAGACACGTTTCTCAAGAATCTCTATAACTCTGCTCTAAAACATACTTAAGAATTTGGCGGTATTTTAAATAATATTCTTAGATTCTGCTGAAATAGTACTCAATGAGTAAACAATTGAGTCTAAGTTTCATGTTAAAATAATTTTGTTGATATGATTGTTATGATAGCATCAGGAAACAACAGGATATAAAGTGGTATAGCTTTCGTGCTTGATATTCTTCTAGATTGTTCTCTAATCAACCTATATTAAGAATATCAAGTGTTTATTTTTCATTTAATTTAAGCTGTTTTTTCGAAAGAAATTTAGTTTTCAAAAATTGTTTTCGCTATTCAACCTTGTTGGCCTTATGCAGTAGTTCCAGGAGATTGTTTATTCATTTTAATCAAGGATGGCAAAATGAAGCAATCTCAGGAGGCAATTTTATTTTCGCGAAGACAACGGAGATATTCCAGACTGTGACATAATAAATGTTGAAAAATATTGCCAGGAGGGTCCAGGTAGAGGGGGGTGGCATTTGGAAATCGTCAAATTCTTACAGAATGTGATTTAAAATGACGTAATCTAACAGAATTTCAAGTAATTCTCCAAGAATTTAACAGAAATTGGTAGAATTTAAGCAAATTATGGTCAATTCTGTAAGAATTTAACAGAATTTGACCAAATTTAGCAAAAATTTAACAAAACTATGGTATTTTTCCAGAAATTTACAGAATATTCGTCAAAAACGGCGACTTTGGCGCCGTGTTCTCAAATTTTCAATGAGGGGGAGGGGTTCTCGTGAGCGTGCTGGGATATATCCGACCAAAATCAAAGGGGGTATTCCGGAATGGACCCCCTTTTCCCATCCCTGATTTTAATAATTCATTACAAGTTGCGTTGCATTACAAGAGAGTTGCAGAACTACCCTATTAGGCCACAACCTTCAATTTTTGATAAAGATGAAAAATTGAGAAAATGTCAAATTAAAGTTATTTTAAGATGTCTTAAATATTTTTGCATGATTATCTCTCATTATTATTGCTTAATTCACATATAAAATTATATCAAAATCTAAGACTATAATTTGAAATACGACGAAATCATTACATAATAACTGTTTTCACGTAAATACAAAATAAATCAATGCACTTAATAATTGTTTTCTGACGTTATCACCGTTTGCACTATTGATAAGGCATTTTTATATCTTATGAAAATATTCTACCTTGAAAGATTTTAATTAGTTATAATATAGATGACCAAGTTGGACATGTTAAGTTAACTTAAACGAAATCAGCAATGCTAAAAATTTAAGTTATCATATTTTATATTTGTGATTGTACCATAAACAGCGATAGCCAAGCTCTACAGACTAGGGTATATTTACTATATTTGCTCAAAATTGACTTGCTATAAAGTTTAACAAAATTAACCTAAACATTCTAATAATCAATATCTCAAAAACAATTGGAGTTATTAATGTCAAACTTGGAACACACATAGATGTCTGATTGGATAAATTTTCAAAATTTCCCTAGTTTTATTTATTTTTTAATTTAAAATCTTCGCATTTTCTATTTATTAACGACTTTTCTACTGTATAATTTATAAACAAGCTGAGTAATCAATCGGCCTTGATAATGTTTTTCCATGAACATAAATAGAATTGGACAAGAAATCTCAATCTCTAAATAGTTGATAAAAGAGCAAAATGACAATATTGATAATGAATTTAACTTGTATAAATTGTTTTTTATGGGGAAGATGTCAAAGAGGTCACTACTGATATGACCACCAGTTATATCAAGCTTTCATTTCTCTAAATGTCATTACTAATAAAGGCACATACAGTGGAGAATCAGTTTAATCTGAACGGAGCAAAAGTTTACTTTTACTCATTAGCTTTGAGATTTTATGTTTGACTAAGCTGTGACCGATAGCTAAAATATTAATTTAATGAAAATATTGTCACTCATAGAAATTCATTTTATAAAATTTTTTATTTTGCATTATTTGATATTATTGTTAATTTTTCCGTTAAAGTTAATCTAATATAAAATTCACTTTAAACAAAACAAAATTTGTTTAAAAAACATTAATAATTTTTGAAAATACAGTATAATTTTTAATTTTTTTTTTATATTTCATTAGATATTTGACTAAATATGCATTTATGTACTAACCCATGATATATGTATTACATGTAAAATAAAACTTCACTAAACTAACTTTTATTATATGATTAGTTTGGCCCCAAATTTTCACGGAATTCAATTTATCTGGGACAAACTTGTATTTAAATATTCATCCGGGCTTTACTAATGAGTAAAATTAAACTTTTGCTCCGTTTAGTTTAAACTGATTCTCCACTGTATGTGCCTTCTTTAGTAATGACATTTAGAGAAATGAAAGCTTGATGTAACTGGTGGTCATATCAGTAGTGACCTCTTTGACATCTTCCTCATGAAAAACAATTCATACAAGTTAAATTCATTATCAATATTGTCATTTTGCTCTTTTATCAACTATTTAATATAAAATATTTCTAATCATATGAATTAAAAATTCAACTATCGGAAAAATTTTCACCATATAATTGAAAATTTAATTTATGAATTTAAGAAATATTAATGATTTATTAATTACTAGTAACGAAAGAAAAGGTGTATAAGCATAAATACTAGACAGTTATAGACATATTTTATTCAGTGAAATTAGTTAACTATTCAAATAAATAATTAATATTAATCCCAAAAATAATTTTACAATAAAATTAATTAAGAATTAAATATTAAATAAATTATTTCAACTTATGACTAATATTTTGAAAAAATATAAACTATAACTTTATAGTTTTTATGGTTATGCACCTTTTCTGTTGTTCCCAGTGATGACATTTAGAGAAATGAAAGCTTGATGTAACTGGTGGTCATATGAGTGTCAATATAATTTCGGTAAAACATACATGTTTCAATCAAATACAGTGCTGAACAAAAGTTATACCCAAAAAATGTAGCAGTGAATAAAATGGCAAGCATTCTACTTATTAGTATTATATTGGTAAAAATTAAGCTAAACGTTCAGAAAGCCTTATTAAGTTTAACAAGTTAAAATAGCTAACAAAAGTGATTATTTTCTTCGAATTTCAATAATTTTATTTTTGAATATCTTAATTCATAAACAAATCAAAGAGATATTTAATATTAAATTCAAATTAAGCATTCACTTTAGAATATCTCTTAATTGAGTCATTATTGTCTATCACAATTATCACTTTATCGCAAAATATCACTTTAAGTTTGTGTATGAATTAAAATATTTAAAAATAAAGTCATTGAAATTCGAAGAAAATATTCACTTTTGCTAAATATATTTGCTTTCATTTTAATGCTTAAATCTTTATAAATTGGGTTATTTAAAAATTTTAGTTATTTCTGCATTTAAAACATAATTAAGTTTATGGACAATTTTCAAGCTACTATTACTAGATATATGAATTTGTTTAAACTTGATAATTTTTTCTGAACCTCTGGCTTAATTTTTAACTATATTAACACTAATAAGTAAAATGCTTTCCATTTTTTCACTTCTACATTATTTTTGGGCATAACATTTGTGCATGGCACAGTACATGTTTCGGTAAATTACTATTGATACTGATATGATCACCAATTGAATGCGTGGAAAGAGAACTATGTGTTAATGTGCACTATAGTCTATAAGACTGTAAAGCAGTAGCAAATAGTAGACAACAATCAATGCTTTTTAAATAATTAAACCAAAGTATTTATGAAATTGTGAATTAATATTTATAAATTAGTAATCAATAAATATTATTTTTTTCGTAAAAATGACTAAAGTTTAAATAATTATTTTAGTTTAATTACTTAATAAAGCATTGATTTTGGTGTATTTGTTACTGCTTTACTGTCTTATAGCGCTTTTGAGTTCACATTAACGCATAGTTCTCTTTCCAAGCGTTCAATTACATCAAGCTTTAATTTCTTTAAATATCATCACTAGTTATAATAGAATTTTGAAAAAAAACTATTTTAGATAGAAATTTTTAGCTTTCAAATTCTTGTTCCTCTTGAAATTCTACTTAAAATATAGAGAAAGTGGGAAAAAATCGAAATTTAAAATCGAATAACTCGTAAAATATTCGATAGAATTTTTTAAGTTTCATTTTCGGATATCTGGTGAAATTCTACATAAGATTTATATATCAATTGTTTTGATTTGATTTTTGATATTGACAAGTAGAACTCAGCTGAAGTTTCTAAGATACAGTATTTATCTGCAAAGAAGTCCAAACCCCCCAAAGTTTTCCCCCCATAAACATCATATGACACAACTGCAACACAAATTGATAAACAAATTTTATTTGTTTATTAACTATTTTTTCAGTGCATTTATTTTACAATTGAAACAATTTGTGTTCAATCGAGTTGAGGTCAATTATAAACACATATTAAGTTTCAATTATAAAATAAATGCTCTGAAAAAATAGTAAAAAAACAAACAAAATTTGTTTATCAATTTGTGATGCAGTTGTGTCACATGATGTTTAGAGGCGGATAACTTAGGAGGTTTTGGACTTCTTAGCTGATAAATACTGTACTTATAAACATTTTCTTAGCTTAATCTGATATTGAGACAATGTCTTAGAACTTGACATTCAGTGCCTTATCGTGAAAAACAGTTACCTCAACGAAGAAGTGTAAGCAAAAAAGTGCAAACGACTGAAACCCTCAATAATAAACTCACTAACAGGTGCTACTTGACCAGCAGTGGTCACCCATTAGGATTTAATAAAAATTGCTAAAGGCTTAAGTGATTTGTGAGTCGTGTACCAAATGTTTAAAGTGCAGAATAGATACAAAAGTCGGTTCTAAAGAGTAATTCTAGAGAACTACTGATGTAAAGAGTATTCCCGTAAAGAGTAAGAAAAGAATAATTATAACTCAATATAAATAAGAGTAAAAGATTGTAACGTTAATTGTTATTCTAGTCTTTTAAAAAATAAATCAAACATTATTTTTTGAAACAAGTGTTTAATAAGAATATTAGTGATCATCAGAGGTAAGAATCTGTGGTAAAGTCATCTGTTCTACCGCTTTACGAATCATCCCGCGCGCTTTGAAGACCCCTGGCCAGATTAACCCGCAATACTCTTGGAATAATTTAATGGTTCGGATAATAACTGGTTTCAATCGGTCGAACCTTTTCCACCTCTCGATAGCATTGCTTCTCTTTATGACTCAATTCCGCAAAATCTTCTTCATCGGTAATCCCCCCTAACCTACATCTCCATCTATGTGTATCTGATGACATACACCTATATTTGGATCGGGTACAACTTATGGTTGCTTTGATAGCCCACCAATAATTCTGCTTGATGATTCAGGAACAACTAAATTCATTTTACTAAATTATATTCTATTCCTGTTCTACGAGTTTTTTACTTTTAGTCTTTGATTTGTGTCCATGAGATTTATCCTCAACTTTATCTTATCAACCCTGTTGAATTACATAATATTTAATCAAATCTTGCACGAATTTGAAGACTAAAAATACCCTATCCTATACCCCCTGACTACTAGTTCATCGACATTCCTAATATATATTTATTTATGTAAAGCTACAATATTGCTTTGATATTACATAATATATTTATAAATTATATATAAATATGAATTTTTACTATAAAAATTAGATATTTTAAAAAATTTATAATGTGTGAAATATTCTTGTGCCCTTTCAACAGTACATAGAGCTGAGTATAATAGGGCTGACTAGAGGTGGTGGCGCTTACGTCTGCACCGAATATCTATAGAAAGAATTATTGATACCTAATGTCCAACAGATGTCACAAATGTATAGTAAATGCAAATCAAATGAGTCGTCGATTGAAATGCGATTCAAAAACTGATTAATCATTAAATCATTAGTTTATTAATGAATTGCATTCAATGTCTTCACTCAATGATAACCAGAAGACGAGCGAAAACATGATTAATGTATTAAGTGATGTGTTTTCGGCCTATGTTTGGCACTGATTGTAGTTCTGGTCGTCGTTTGCAATAAATATTTGTCCAAAAGTTTGAATCCATTGAGACATAACTCCGATATTAATACACAAAACACAGGTTTGAAACTCAACTCTCATTTCAATTGATTTGAATTGTATTTTAATCTCATGGCCAACAGATAGGGAACCAGTGCTGAGTCGTAGGGATAGGATGGAAAGGGCGAGACTTAAACTGCAGGAGAAATACGACAAAGACTTAGAAGAGTTTAAACGCAAAGAATTGGAAAAACAAAACCAAAAGAAGAAAGTTTTGAATGAATTGCAAAACAGTATTAATAAAAGTAATGAAAAGCCAAACACTAAGTCATTGCGAGACAACAGCTTTAATCCATTAATGGGTTACACCTCTGGCTCTTCATATCGTCCCTCACGTTCTTGTGGTCCCTCTGCTGGCGGATGAGGTTAAGGGTCTACCGGTTCACTCATTTACCGGTAATGACAACACTTCAGGTGTTTAAACAACAAATTCAATGCTTTTTTCTCTAATGACGTCTAATTCATAAAGTTTTTAATATAAAACCCGAATTAAGACCGAATGCATTGATATTTGTGTTCAGCTATTCTGTCAGTTCCACAACTTTGCGGTACCGCTAGAGGCAGTCCAGTCCAGTCGAGTTCGTATAAATCTATAGTTTTTTTCAAAGCTTCGATACAGGAAGTGATGGCGCCGTCACTAATAGCCTATCAAATCATAGCTCTTCCCAAACGCATAACAATATTGCCTTCCCCTCTACCAAAGGGTTCTTTTTTTCACAGACAGAGCAAAAAATCTTAAAACTTTTTGAGTCAAGAGTAGAATTAAATACAAATGTAGCCATTTATACTAACTCGGCTACTCTGCCTCTACTGGGGAGCAGAGTTGTGGAACTGACACAAGTCTTGATTTATGTTTAAACAAGTGTTTAAAATTAGGCTTAAATCTCAAATTTTTCGTTTAATAATTTAAAATCAGATAAAATATATATAAATGCAATCAATTTTTAAATCATAACTAATTATAAAATAACTATTTTTATATAAATATTTAAATTTTAAAAAATAAATCATTAAATTATTCGTTCTATCGATTCATTCATAATATTAAGTAATTTAAAACTACCTTAAGTTATGTATTGTTTCAATGTCTCAACTCTTCGTCATCGGCTGCGGTCCAAGTGATGAGTGCGGGACTGATATTGCATTTCACTTCAGGGCATAACTGACTGCTTTCGGTATTATTGTCAAAACCATTGACAGTACTGTTCTGTCGTTTTAATACCCAATTAGAGCGCAAAGTAGTGAATGAAATGTTGTATTCTTTAAATGCATTCAATAAAAATATAGCAATTATTATAACCAAAAATCCACCTGTTTTTGGGAAATCAAACAAAAGTCTATTATTAGAGTTTAGCCAATGATTATATGTGTGAACAGATTTACATAAACTACCGATAATGTCCTCAAAAGTCATTGAATGCCATTCTTTGAACAGAACAGATGAGGCGATTATCACAAAAGTAGTGAAAAATACGTAATAAATAGGAGTAACGACTGAAGTGTCAAATATATCGAGAGATTTATTTAAATAATTCATTTGTATTGAAACAGTGGTCACAACTGATATTAGGAAAACCCAAAACAATGAATTTGTCAATTGATTTGTTTTAGTTATCGTCTCTTTAATAGCAATTCCCAGTCCTTTACAAGATATCACAGAAAGTGAACCAATGAGTGAACAAATCATTATATATATTAAGATATTATTTGATCCATATTTTGGTGCATAGAATGCAATCAACAGAAAACTAGTGAACGAAACACATATGAGATAAAAGAGGAAACCCTTGTCGACGAGCATTAGTGAGATTTGGTCTAAACTATCGATTTGTGGCTCTTTTGGCGCATGAATTACGATAACAGTTGAACCCAAAAGACATAAAACACAAGAGATTTTTGACAACAGATTCATTGATTCGTTCAGATATTTATGCGCCAAAAGAGCAGTTATTAAAACACTTAAAGCACCCAATGGTGTGACCAGAGATGCCGGTGCGAAGGCATAGGCGGCAAAGTTCGCCAGTTCTCCCGTCGCCACTAGGATTGGGCACAAGAAGTGACCTATTAGTCAATGCATTAACAAAATAATCAATTAATTTATTTACTGAATGCCAGTCCTGTCCACCAAACCCAGTCCTTTAGGTAACCGAACCCTCCATTCGCTGCCCTTAAGCCCCGATTGGAAAGTCGAATGAGTCCTATCTTTTTGATTATAAAAGAGATTCCAATGAATAGACACGAACTCAACGCCAAAGAGAGACCGATTAGGTATGAGTTGTCGACTCCGACACCACTGCTTGTCATCTGTGCTCTCATTCCAGTGACGAGACATCAACTGTTGGATCAAACCATCAATTGTTTGACTGAATGTCTGACAAAACCATTGTTTGGATTCAAATCCAATACAAATCACAAGAAATCAGATCTAAAAACGTGTTTACAATTCAATTGTTATTGAATTCAAAACTTTGATTCAGTGAATGAGTCCATAGATTACGACATTTATCACTCAATCCCTAAACC
>JAQFXN010001640.1:0-14628 GCA_034693365.1 Liacarus xylariae
TCAGTTGTTCTCACTTCACTGCTAGCAATGAGTTCGTCACTTGTTCTAGAAGGAGTGGGACGAAGTGCATTAGACACAGTGACGCATAGCATTCGGTCACTACGTCTACACCGAAAAGTACAAAATGCGTTCGTGAAAATGAATCAAATTGTAAATACGATTAAATCTAAGAATAATATAAATAAATAATTTAAAAATATAAATCCGTTTAAAAGTTAGTCATTTATAAAATGTTATAAAAATCTTTAATTGTTGTTATGCTTTGGTGTCGTCACTGAGGCTGCGCTTTGTGTGCGACTGAAGCGTTGGTTTCGTCAGAAATTAGTATAAATTAGTTAAAGTGCATTTATAATCATTAATTTCAATACAACCCAGACTTTTAAAATCATTAATTAATTAATGAAAACTTACCGCTGCGTTGGCAGCCATTCCCAAACCATAGGCGAAGCCATTATAACACAAAACAACACTTCAAAAGTTTTTAAAACAATTATTATTCAATAATTAATTAAACACTATTTCAATGCTTTTTGCTATACTCTGTATAAATGTAAACAAAAGCGCTATTATGTGTAACGTTGTTAGTGAACGCATTCATAGCACCAGCAAAGGTATTATCCCAATAGTGACCCATTGATGCCTATCCCCACAGCAATATACTGTACCACAGAGTAATGCTAAAAATTCAAATGTGCGCTCATTTGGATACATAATTCTTCCCCCGATTAGTTACACTGCATTATAACTATATTTGATTAGTCTAAGGGAGTGGACAGTTAGCCGCGGGTAAGGTTTTTCGATTGACTGTAATATACATAATATAATAAACATATTATGTAAACCTCTTGCAGCCTTGTTTGCACATGTAGGAAAGCCTTTACTGCTTAGTCTATATGTTCAGAAGTAATGTCCGATATATTTGAAATTTTAAAAATGAAAAACACTAACCAATTGATTGAATAAGGGTTTGAAAATCACTTCAATGTTTAAAACAAACGATAACTAATTAAAACGTGTGTAAATACAGTATTATAAAAAGCTTCATGTTAATATTCATCTGTGAATTGAAAGTTTCAAAATTTACTTTAAACAGAATTAATAACCTATTTGTAGTTGATTATTTTAATAAACCATCTTATTTGTGTAACATTGGTCATTTGTTTCTTTATTAGATAATTTGATGCAAATTCAAATGAATCATTAAATTTTAATATATTTTAGAAATGCCATTTCAAATATATTAAAACTTGATTATTTTTAGTCATAGATTATTCTATAATTAATATTTTAAATAAATTTATTGATTATATAGACCTGTCCTTAACATTTTTCAATGAGGGTTTTAAAAAATTATTATAATTTATTGAAAACCAGCTATAGATAAGTAAAGCTCAATTGTATGAACACATAATTCGTTACGGATTTTTCTGATTACAGACAATTATTCAAATCTGTATTTATTTATTCAGTAATTAAATAATTGATATTTAGGTTTCAATTTAATTCATATTTTGGTTCAAATCATATCATATTTTGGTTTCAATTTAATCCATATTTTGTAAAAATTTTGTGCAAACAAATGTATATAAAAGATATCAATTAAAATAATTTTTAAAACGTGTTTTTGCTTTCACTAAACTTCCTTTAAATAGTAATGATATTTATTAATGCTTTCTTTTAGACTGACTTCACCTCTTAAACAGTATAAGAAATGTAACGATAAGTGGTGTTCAACACCACTTTTGTTAACCACAGATATAGATCATTATCACAGGTGTAAAAGCTCAATAAAATTGAATTGTAGCTCAAATTGACCAGTCTGATTTTCAAAATTATTTTTCTATTTTATAATCTTATTATAAAATTCAAAATATTAAAGAATAAGTTGAAAACAATTATTTATAAGTCTTTGTTTTAATGCCAGATAGTTATTAAATTCACATAGTGTTCATTGATTTTCATTCAAAACAGTTGTCATTTAACTGTTTTTTCGAAATATGACTGTTTTGAAATCATTAATCATGAATTGAGCAATCTAATTTATAAGTTAAACATCAGAATTTAATTTTCTTTATGAAGCAATAAAAGTTTCATATATTTAGTTTAAATTCAATTGTTCTCAAATTTTATATAAATTTGCTCTTCCAATTTAGCAGAATAATTGTGTTCTGCAGAAAAATTTTAAAGAATTGTTTACTTACCTGGGTATACAACTCTTTTCAGCCACTTTGATATATATTTAGTAGATATCTATATCAGACTAATTGTTATTCAAAGTATTACTTAATTATTATCAAAAGTATATTTCCATAAAATAATAATTTTGATATAATATAAAAATTCTGAAAATGACTAAAAAATATTATTTTTTGCCTAAAAATTTGTTATTCAGTTTAGTCTGAATATATAAAAACATTCATTAAATATAATATAATCCAATATATAATGATTAACGTCTGGTTAAGAGATTCAATAAATGTTATTCTCATTTCATTCAATCAATCGGATATTCTATGACAACAGTAGTATTGGAATCGATTTGATTAAAGTCTTTTACTGATTGAAAGAGTATTATTTGTCATAAATAATACTTGACTTCACTTCCAGTCAAACGTATAGCTAATAAATAGTAAGATTTTGAGCTGAGATTCAAGAGAAGTGAATCAATGAGTTCTGTTCTCAACGCTTATGATATTATATGATATATAAAACTTAATTGCATTCTCTATTAAATACAGTGATAAATATCATCACATCTTTAACAGTTGTAGTTTTCACTTCATATACTTTGTATAGAACAGGGGCTATAAGACAAGGGATAAGAACAAGACTTTTAGTATAGCAATTCATATAATTAGAATTTTTCTCAGTTTATTCAATCCCTAATTGGTTATTGATTTTATAAATAGTGATTACACACAAAGTACTAAAATGTTTTAGATTTTATTCAAAATAAATTAATCATTTTTTTATATAAAAAAATAATAATTTCCAGAATTAGTAGAATTAAAGTCGTGTCACGTATTTTGTATAATATATTGAAAATAATATAACTTAAAAAAACAAAACTAATGATTATATCCTATAATAAAGAAATGAAAAATATTCTGATAGTTGTATTTGAAAAATGATTAAAATTAAACTTATATCTCAAGTTGAGATTCTCAACAAGACTTTAAATAAAAACTTCGTAAATAAAAAAAAGATTTAAAACAATCCCCAAAAGTAAGTCTTTTTTTGAAAAATCGGATTTTAAAAATGTTAACTATTTCTCAGTTGAAACTCAAAGTAATTAACTTTTAAATGTCAAACAATCAGTTTATAATCTTACAATGCTAGTTTAAATAACATTATATGCACATTATACTGTATAAAATAACATGATAATATTATATTATACAGAAAGTTAAAAGGAATTAAAAAAAATTTCTTAGTCTCAAAGTCTAAGTTCAACAAAGGGTATAAAAAAAGTTAGCAATGAATTTCACAATACAATCGAAACTTCATAGTATGAAGTTTGAAACTTCATATGAATTATGTCATAAAAATTTAAAATAGATATTATTTTATAAGTCGATTAAAAATAGAAATGTAATAAAAATAGAGTTGTATTTTGAAAGCAATGAAGAACTAAAAGAAATTTTAATATAATAACTTTGTTAAGAATTTCACAAAAATATTATTTGTTATGAAATTGTCTTTTCTTTTCTTTGATATATTGCACATTTAACCTAAGGCTTCATCTTTTTTTTGGAAATAACTTCTTTGGAAATGTGTTTTTTTAAATAAATTCTTGCTGATTTGAAAATTCAACTTGAAATAAAGACATCAAGAATTAAATGACATCTTGAACTTTTATGCTTGTAATCATAGTATAGTTTCGCCCTCTCCCTTCTTGTGCTCAATTTCTAGAATCTTAAATGACATTAAGAATAGAAATGTGAACGAAATTCCTATAATTCTTGTATAACTTATATATGAATTCATATTATTATTGTTTTTCTCTCATATCGTTTGAATCTATACTAATAGCAATAATCTATTTAACAATAAAAAGAAACAAAATATATTATTTCCTTTTATATGTTCTTTCTTTTGAAATACTATAGGAATCCAAACAATTCCTACAATTATATAACCAAAGGATCAATTCTAACGAATGTATTTTGATATTAATATTCTTTTACTTATTAAGTATTTCTCAGAAAAATAATATTGTTATTAATCACTAGAATTTTCAGATATATTCTTTGCGGAGGCGATCAAAGCTGAAACTCATAGTCACAGTAGAGCTTATTTATAGTTTCAAAGGTTTGCATCACTCATATACTCCTAGACTAGTTTTGATTTTCTCCATAAGTAGGTCAATCAATCACCACCTCCTCGATGAACAATGTTATAAACTCAAGTGATATTCAATGACAGGTTTTCTCTAATGAATTAAAGGATCACAGGATTTTCTCACTATAAAAGATTACCGGTACTAATATATTGTCTTTCTAACCTGCTATTTATCTTCAAAATCTTTATAAAATTTTACAATCAGGTTTCATTTTTTGCATATGAAAACTGAATATTTATAGGATATTTTTTAATATTTCTTTCAGTTTTTAAGAACCAGAAGAAAGATAAACTTTAAATCATAATATTGTTTTAAATGTGCCATTCTCATATATCTGCATCTGTTTTCCAAAATAACCATACTACTGTTTTAGTTATCAATAATAACTTATCATATCATGTTCATATTGAAAGTTCCTATTAAAGTTGTAATAACTGAAATTGCCCACTTCTCTTTAAACTAGAGTAACTATACAGTAATCATTAGAGATAATTCAGAGAAAAACCATCACAGGCCCGAAAACCATTGACTTCCTAAATATCATGAGTCCGGGCTAAAGTAAGCCTGGCCTGGCGGATCTGGCCCTCAATGTAAGCATTAGTATATATTTAAAACAAGATAGAAATTTAAATTTTACTCAAATATTCAAATATAATTAGATAATTAGACAAATTCAGATAATTTTAGAGAAATATCTTTGAATTTTAAAAGTATTTACTTTATTTGTTATTACTGTAAGTAGTATAATACCAGTTCAATAGTTCAATGCCTTGAGCCTGGGCTTGACATAGGCTCATAGTTTACGAGGCTAGGCCACAACCCCATCAAATTCTATGAACCTCGGCCTGGAAGCCAACAAAGCCCCTAGAGCCTGGCCTGGCCTCTGTCATCTCTAATAATCAACTTTGAATATATTTGTATTTGTATTGATTGGTCTGTTTTCAGTACACATAATGTTCAGTCTATTTCTATATCTGAATTAATAAACTTTGTTTGACTGCCGAATAATAATTTAATTTATTCCTAACCCTTATCTACAGTACAATACTATAGGATATATAGATCTGTATACCTGATAGAGACATAAATTAGTAATGCTATTAATAAAACTTAACGCTAACTTTTTAAATGGCATTTTAGTTTAACCCATAATATAACTAAAGGGGTTGTAAAACTTTTTTGTTTTGCCAATTAAGTAAATAAATGCATGTTTTGGTTATAATTCTGCATTCAGTGTATAAATTCTCAACAGAATAATCATTTGTATAGGAGTTTCAATTAGGAAAAAATAATCTGGATTCGAAATTAGTTTGGCTCAAATATTTCTGCCTAATTAATAGAATTAATAAATTCTGCTTTTATTTTCCATTTGTATGTCATATAATATAAGCACTGATTGAACCCTAAAGTCAAATAACATCAACGAACAGAAAATTTAGAATTCATTAGATTCTCATTACAATTGACACAAGAATTTAGATTCAAAAACACATATAAATTGCAACAAAGCTTATTCTGTACTGTAGTCTGAACTTTGATTTTTTCCTCGTTTTCATTATATATATCGAGAATAAACTGCAGCACAAAAAGAATGTGTGGAAAAAATCAGACAAATTGAATGAACAAATAATTAAAATTTTATAACAATTTATTCCGAAAAACGTATTTATTTTTACATTTCTTTTCCAAACATCAGAAAATTATTTTTTATAGAAATAAAGGGAAAAAATTGTAATTTTCAATTCAACAGAAATTTTTTCAAATTTTGAATGACATATGAAATTCAATGACAAACAAACAAAATTGTTAATAATTTTAATTATGCTTTTGTTGGTATAAATAGAAACTACAGTCGCCTAATTCAAACTCCAGTACCGAATCGACCTGGAAGTTGATGTCCCAATTGGTGATGTAATCTGTTTTAACAGTGATTATTGTCAGCCAAACGCCGCCTAATTTTGTGCTCAATTCTCGTTTCAAATATGATTGTATTTCTCCGAAATCCTGTTCCGCTTTGACCGCATCCTTTACCAAATCGAAAGCTCCGATCTTTATTTCGTTTGTGGCGTTGATAAATAATTCAGTAACTTTTGTGCTCACTCTGGCACTCATAACCGCCTGCACCTCATGAATCTGAATATAGAAATTATTGCAAATTATTTATCTATATTTGAAAGTATAATATAAGATCGTTGTATGCATTGAAGGACACTATTATTGCTATTTTCTGACCTTTATTTATCTCTCGACACAAATCGAGAAGAAAATATATCTCTTATTTACCGTATCTTCTCTTACAAATCAACAAATCATAAGATCTCTATCACTCTCTTACAACTCTCACTATAGCATCACTTACTGTAGTTCTCTCTCTCTCTCTCTCTCTCTCTCTCTTTCTTTCTTTCTTTCTTTCTCTCTCTCTCTCTCTCTCTCTCTCTCTCTCTCTCTCTCTCTCTCTCTCTCTCTCACTCCTACTTTTCTTTTCTATATGTTCTCTCTTTTCCTTATAAGTCAAACGTCGACTGAAGAAGACATCAATAATAAAGTTCTGAGTTTTGCGCTCAAAATCCCAAATGTTTTGCCTTACAATTCAATATTCCTTTGCTATTACTGAACGCCTGATTAGCTAATGATATCAAGCATTGAATTACATTAATACTGACCATTAATGTGAATATAAAAATCAGATACAAAAAAATATATCGTGTATTTCAAATATAAATCAAATAAATTTCATATTAAATATCATTTATTTATATCCAGCTTATATTTTATATACGAAGAGCAAAATTTAAAAATAAGTTTATATATCAGGGATTCCCAAATGAAAGTATAGTGAGTCACCAATTTCTAGGTGTGATATCACTAAAATAATTAATTAACTGTATTTTCCACATTATTTAGTTATTTGAGGAGGACAAATTGCCTATTTTTGCTGGTGGGTATTGCGCAATCATCAAATTCTTGCAGAATTCAATTAAAAATGACGCAATCTAACATAATTTGACAAAATTCTCTGATTTTTCCGGAATTTCACAAAATATGGTCCTTCGGCGCCCATTTCTCAAAGTTGCTATGGGGGGGGGGGTCTCATAAGTGGTCTGGGGGTATTGCGGGCTGGGCCCACCTTTCCACATCCCTGTACTAAAATAAAGAATAGAAATACCAGTTGTGAAAATTCATTTATTACTCTACATTTTTCCGATCTTGTTATGAATGAAAGAATATATATTTATAAGAGCACAAGGTCCTATTTCTTCTAGAAATAAGATAGCAAAGGGACAAGAGCTAATTTTGCTCCCTGTTTTTTCATTTTTAGATTAATCCCGCATTTGCATTTTCATGTCTTTCATTTGTTGCACTTATAGCGTATTTCTCAAAATTCCCATATTTTACCATGTTTCGGGTGAGCCTGGCTACTCTGATTCCAGAACTCATGGAATGCGAAATGAAATGAGAACCCCTTTCGAGCGATATATGCCTTAAAAGTTTCAGAAAATAGACATTTTTGATATGGGATGGAACACACGTGCCTTCACTCATTAGACGGCACTTTACCGACTGAACTACTCCGCTGTCATCACCTTTAGTGGTTCAATAATTAATAAACTTTTTATTTCTTCTCATTAAAAAGAGCTACAATTCTTTTTCTATGTTAAAATAATCTAAACTCACCAGACACATTCTATTTAGGTCACCCTTGTTATTAATATTACCAAATGATATAAATATTAATTAATTGTATGTCATTTTATTCTAAGCTAAAATTTGAGTCGAATTTGTGATTTCCACGAAAATACTTTTTGATTCATTTTCTCTGTTCTTTTGATGTCTCTGATTGCCTATTCATGTCTAGACTAACGATTGTATTCAATTCTACACTTTTTTAATACTTTTGGGAAATTTTATCCATTTCCTATGAATTAGTTCTAATATTAAAAGTGCAGAAGACTATCAAAAGTTAATATAATGTATTCTTTTAATTCAAAAGTTTTAAGTATAATATCTATACTTTTAAAAGTATACATGTAACTGACTCATGTGTTACGCCCTATTGTTGAACAAAAGAATTGTTGAGAATATATTGTAGACAACAATAATTTAGTCGGTTCCCGGTGATTTCATCGCGGTATATTTCATCGCGGTTATTTCATCGCAGATATTTCATCGCGGAGATCTCATCGCGGTTATTTCATCGCAAAATATCAGTGATGTTGAAGGGTGGATTTAATCTTGAATAGACCCCCTAGAATTTTTACCTATTACCATTATAGGATCTCAGCACAAAAAACTAATTTTTTGCTAAAAAACATTCAATAAAAACAGTGAAATAGCGCTGAAAAAATACTTAATAATTTAACCGGGAACCAATAAATGTAACCGGTGAAAATGCTAGGGGGTTTATTCAAGATTAGATCTATTCTTAAACATTACTGATATTTTGCGATGAAATCTCCTTGCGATGAAATCTCTGCGATGTAATGTTCGCGATGAAATCACCGCACACCAATTTAGTCAACAGTTGAAATTTTTTAAAATTTGAAACTTTTGTTCGTGAACTGCAACAATACTTTCACTATAGATATGGCGCAACTAATTATATCCTTACACAGTGTTGGAATTGCTTTGGACTTTATTTTGGTTTCAGAAAATAAAATTTTTAAATAATAGAATTTAAAGTAATTTTAAAGTATAAAGAATTTAAAAAGAAAATAGAATTCTTTTGAAATTCCTTTAGTACTGGGAATCATAGGCACACATACCTCTATAGATTGAGACGAATGGATAGATTTGAATAAAATGAAGCTAATATTGTTGTATTCGAACCAAAGCATTGTTTTTGGTTCAGATACAAAATGTGAACCGATATTATTGGACCCAATAAAGGCGAACCATTCCGGTCCATAAATCTTGTTGAAATCCCGGGTAAGTTTCACAGCGATCGCATCCAAACTACTGTTATTCTTCAACTCGTCTATTATAACACCCACTGCTTCTGTTTCTATATCGACTGGCATTTCATTCTTAATTATTTTCAGCTGACATTCAATTGAATTGAAATTAAATATGAGAACAATTATTGAAAATATTAACAACATTTTAAACAAATATTAGTTTTGAAATAAATATGAATTGGAATATTGAAAAAATCGAATATAAATGTTAAACAGTAATTAAATTACCAGTGTTATATCCCTATTTAATATATGAAATGCTTATCGATTCGATTTCATAAGAAAACATGTTGATTTTCACATAAAGGTTAAGTAAAAACGTATTTAAAATAATCATAATTAACGTTAAATATCCTGTGGATTAATCTCTTATATCCTATTTATTTCAGATTATATTTTATATATTAATTTGAAATTAGATTACCGTAGTTCACGTGCTTTGTAATCATTTTCACATAGCTTATTGAATTATAAACTCGTTACAATTTATTTCTGCACACATAATAGACTATCTTTTAGTGCATTAGTTTAATGTTATTGCATTTGACTCTCAATGACCGAAAGCTGAATCACTAAATCAAATAATTTGATTAAAAAATTTTATTATAAAGAGTTTCTATGAATGACTCAGTTATGAGTTCAGAGTATTATTTAGTTGTCGTTCACAGTTTATTCAAATGTAAAAACATTGAGCCAATACACTAAAAGGTTGTATACTATGTGAGCAGAAATAAGTTGTAACGAGTTTATATTTATTTTGAAGCAAATGATAACAAATTTTTCATTTTAATATTATTTTTAAAATATAATAGCCTAATGTTGAATAAAATCAAGTTTTTATTGTTAAAAAATGCTTAAACTTTTTTTTATTGTCAAAAATAATGTTTCAATATTTTTATTGTTGAAAATTAATGCGAAAACTTTTTTACTATTACTCTTGCAATTGTTTATTCTTGTTCTCAATTGATTTATTGGAAATATTTTAGAATTTTAGGATTCTTTAAAGACATTCGCATTACTGGTTAAACATTTTCACATAAGTTATGTATTCCGTTAGCAATGAAAAAAATGTTAAAATGATTATCACATTCTTATCGCCAAAAGTTTTTTTTACAAAAGAATTGCATTGAATTCCATATGTATTTTCAGTAAAAAAAATTGCCATGAAAAAGTCATTTAAGCAGAATTCTGGTGTCAATAATTTTAGATACTTTATTGCACATAGAATATAGGTTAGGGTTGCTAAAACATCATCGTTTAAAACTATGACTTTCACAAAAGAGATATTTTACAAATGTTTATAAATTGTTGTTGAAATGACCAAAAATTCATTGCCTATGAATTACATTATTTGTTTCAATCTTAATGCCCTGTGCATATTTATGTAAAAATAGATCTACAGTATTTTAACAAATATAAAGAGATATTCTATGCCAGTTTTTAATATTCTTGGTTTTTGATAGAGATTTCACATTGAATCGCACAAACTCTATTGAAACCTATATACAGTTTGTATGTTTCAATTCAATGTGATTTTTACAAACAGACTGGCATACAATATCTACTCTGTCTACTAGCGATATAGAGATTGAACATGAGTAATTATTGTATCGAAATTCTTGAAAATGATACTTCCTTGTTTTGATAAAATCTCGGCAAAACAGGATATTTCGTTAAAAGATTTATTTTGTGATATTCTTCGAAAGTTTTACAGAAATATATCAAATTTTATAAACTTTGTCAGTTTGCACAATACTTCCCTTGTCATTAAAAAAAACTTCAAAACACTTCCATCTTTTAGAAATAAAGTCATATTTTCGAAATCAAATCTAGACTTTTGGCAAACATGGAGATTTATTATATCCAGTTTAATATATTTGTAAATAATTCGATTCAAAATCCAACAATTATTTATTTAAACAAATATTCCAATATTCTCTATGACTATAATAGCAATAGAGACGGAATAAAAAAATTGAGATGAAAATAGAAATAAATAGATGGCATTATATACCTGAATGGCCAGCACTAGATTTATATTCTTTGCAGTTATTCTATACTCCAAACCCAAACACACTTTGAAGGCCAATATATGCTTGAAATCAATAACTTAGAATATGATTAGAGTGTCAGAAGTTTTTTTGAAAAAAAAATATTATACGCTCTCTCATTCACCCATTCACTCATTCACTCGCCTCCCCCTCCATCCCTATCCTCTCCTCTTTCAGTTCTCCATTTTCATCACATTTAATGCCAGTCGTCTATTGACTTGTATTAAGTTGTAGTCAAAGCACACAAAAAAACTTTATTTTCTTATGCCTGTCATCACATGTTTGATTGAAGATATTATATAAGTTAGTGGCAAAAGGAATGTCTTATTTCTCACAATACAAATAATATTTTTATAAAACTTCAAGAATTGTGCGAATTCTATAGTAAAAGATATAAAGACATTCTTTTTGTTGTTTAAATCAATAGAGATCTCGTTATTCCTAAAAATATTTGTTCGCATTTTTATAAGAGTTCGCATAAAAATAATGTTTGATTTAATTTATTCTTTTTCACTCTATTTATTTAATACAAATTGATTTATATTTTTAACACAATTTTCTGGTCGAATAAGTTTTTCAACACTGCATATGCATTAGTGTTTTGTGTCATTTTAAACAATATTTCTGATATTTAAATGAATAGTTGATTGCATGCCCTAAGCTATGTCTGAATATAATTATCAGCTTTTGATTAGAAATTTAGGTAAATATTAATATTACTCAATATATGCCGATCTCTCACAAATCCATTATACTCTGTAATTTATGTAATTTTGTAATTTATTTAAAAAATTTTTAAAAACATTAATTATGGGAAAATCTGCTAGTTTTTAAAAATATTTGAAATATTGAAAGTTTCTTATTGAAGTGTCGGGAATATAAAGGAGTTATATCAATTTTGATCAAAGATGCACAAGGTAAAACTTAAAGGTGGGTCTTATATTCAGACTTCGGGAGGGCTTCAGAGAAGGGTATTGTATCGTCAAATGGGGTCATAAGGAGGTGAAACATAGAACTTGACAGAATTTTTGATAATTTTAGGAACAATTCAATATAATTTGACCATTTGATTTTAATTGAACAATTAATTTAACAATTGTTTCAAAAGCATCAAAAACAACACATAATAATAATTTTTCTGTGTCTGCAATTAAAGGCTTTTTTACAGATATTATTTTGTATATTCTTTCAAACTTTAATAAATAGATTTAAGTATTTATATTTTGCAAATTAATAACAATATTGTTAAATAGTTGAAAGATGAAAGCATAAAATTCATACGAAATTAAATTACTCTTTACTTTTGCAAAAAGCCTTTAATTGCAAACACAGAAAAATTATTATTTGCTGTTTTTGAAGCCTGAGAAACAATTTTAATCTCTTTAAAGAATTTTAAAGAATCTTCCAACTGTTTTTTAGACTAAATGACGTATTAGTGACCAGTAGAAGGTATGTGTGCTTTTTTAGAGATTGACTTTTTTCGGAAGGAGTTTCCCAACTGAACCGTTGAGTAACCCTGATATTGGATAACTATATATGAAAGTAACTTCTCGTAAAATTTGTGAAATCAAAAATTCTTAATAATAAAGAATCGCACTTTCAGTTTACTGTTTAGTAGAAAACATTAGATTAGTTTGATATGAAAACTCAAATACTATAATTTATTGGGAAAGGAATTCACTGGATTTATTTGATTTGTGTGTAGTTTTGTAAAAACAATAATATAGCTCTAAAATTATTATTTCCGATACAGAGATGAGTAAACAATTTTTAGAATGAAAGGGGTTGTTACTAAAAATTTGTCATAGAAGATATGGGGGGGGGGGAGTGACAATCTTATTTTAGATTCATGCTAAATATTATATCTCAATTCGATAAATAAATTATCTAAAAATATTAATAAGATTTAAAATTACAATTTAAACTGAATAGCATATTATAAATGAAACTAGGAGATTATAATTTTCTCCAAATAACACTGCAACACTTCTGTATCACTGGATTTTGCCTGAAGACTATATAAACTTTTTGCTATGAATTATTTGAAGAACCAATAAATGTAGTTCACGTAAAATATCAAATTATTACAAGTATTGTTTTTTTTTGCTGAGCATTTTCTCGTATTTGAATCACGTAATCATTTTTAGCTTCGTTTGTGAGAACAATAGTGTATAGAGAAAAGGGATGTATTATTTTCACACAAAATAACTTAGTTTTCTAAAACTTCTTTACAATCGACGAACGATTTTTTCGATGCTTTTCATCACTTAATGGAAAAAAAACAAAAAATGAATATTGTTTTTCTTTTTTCGAAAATTGCTTTAAAATTAGTTTAAATTTAACGAAACAAAAACAACAGACAAAACCAAAGAAATGAATTGTTGCAAATATCATTTGAAATAATATAAATTTGCAGAAAGCCTTGTAATGTATTTTGACTGAAATGTTCTAATATTCATAGCAAACAGATATCATTTCATTTTCAAACAGTGATAGAAATGAATTTTTTGGAATTAAATCACATTTTTTTATGTCTATCCTTATATACTTTAGATTCTCCGAAATGCCAACGATTATTCTTTCTTTTTAATAAATAATCAGAATTTAATTAAATTTTGAACAATAAGTTTTCAGGAGTTTATTAACCAAATAGTAATAGTGTTTGACTCATAAAATTTACTAGTTCCTATTTGTGCTCCTAGAAAGTATTTCGCTATACAGGAAAGCGATTTCGTAGAGGTTTACTATTTTAACAAATATATTGTTTGAAATAGAGGTCACATTCTCTGACCCTTCCCTTCACTTATGTAAAAAATTTCAACCCTTCCCTTCCTTTTTGTAAAAATTTTGAAAAGTGATCTCTAGTTTGAAACTTTGCAGCACAGATAGGAAATTATAGTTTGAGTTTCTTGTTTGAACACAATATTCTGTTTGGATGTATTTTAATAATAGTTCCTTGTTGCATGAAAGCTAAAAAATTGGTTTAAAGTTTACTGACAAGTTTTATTTTCTGCTTTTAACATCATTTTTAGACCAGGATTGATTTCTCTCCTTCATTTCCACATAAGCGTTCTTTCTCTCCAAAATCACTCTGGATTATATTCTGTGAATTCAATTGAAACCGCTGTTACTTTACTTCTGTAGCAAATAAATTAAACAATTTACAATCTTTACTAGAAATTATGTTAATTTAAAACATTTAGAATATGTGTCTAAATAAAACAAAGAAATAATCAAGAAGAAATCAACGTAAGATGCGATATATGCCGCGTGCTATTTT
>JAQFXN010001641.1:0-14628 GCA_034693365.1 Liacarus xylariae
TAATTTTGAGTTAGAGTTTTCAGAGTTTTCAGTCAAGAGAAGAATTCCAACCATTACTAGAAAAAAGATTCTTTATAATTATAAATCTAAGAATTTAACTCTTTAAGGCTTTTGGTATTAACTTTGCGTTTAGACAGTGTTTAAGAAAACCTTTTTATTGATTAAAATTGATTTATATGTCATATATTTTCCTATAGTAGTGTTCAATATCTTTAAGATTTGAATATAATTAAAATGATAGAACTGGTATTGAATGCAACTTAAAGTATGAAATTTTAAGCAAATATTTGTATTAGAGTTTCAAAAAATTAATATCGAGTAATTCATTTAAATATTATATTAATTAGGATGAGATTTATGTTGCGTAATATGAATTTATTATTAAAATTTTAAGAAATCCAATACTAGAATGATAACCATTGGGGATGAAAATATGCGAAAATCGTATTTTGAATTTAAAAATTATTTTTATAGAACTGATTTAAAATAAATCTTCATTCTAATTATACATTGATTAAGCAATTGAAAACCGGTAAATCAATTCATTTGGATGTCTCTGTCTGACCCAGTGATCAGTCAAAGTCACAGATATCTAATTTTGCTTTGGACCGTATATAAACCTATTTTATAAAGCTGCAACAAATTATTTTTGGACATAAGTTGAAAATATTCTTGTAAATCTATTTAATTTGTAGTGGTATTTAAAAAACTGGTAAAAATTATGTATTTTCTAGATTAAGTACAATAATTTTCAAACATATTTAAAGTCTATTTTTAGCATACGTTTTATCAAGTAAGTTTCTTGGTGAATAGGATTCATTTTTGAGTATATATCTATAATCTCATATGCCAATATTATACGTTATAGATCTATAAATATAATATATAGATATAGTTATGTAATCAGTAAATTGGTTTTAACCATGACAAATTATGATAATTCTTGAAATATTAAATAAATCCTAATTTTTTCTCTAATAATTGAACTTTTATTATTGTTTAATTGTGATCAAATTACATAATGTTTATCAAATTCTTTCAACTTATCTATTGTACTTGTATTTTTATTAAAAATTACAAAACATATCCATATAATCATTTTTTTGCGAAAATATTATTTTTTTTATTAAGTATTCTAATGAATTTTCCAACGCATTTTCTAACATATATTTGAATTAATCAGGCTAATTTTTTTTAAATAGCAACATTTATATAAATATCTTGATACCTCTTAGTATTCAAATAAGTACTGATTTATTATATAATTTGATAATTTATATCAGTACTTAATTTAGCTAGGAACTTATATCGATATTATTTCGCATATTTTCATCCCCAATGGTTATATATTTTAAATAAGATTTCAAATACTTTTTATTCTGAAATTTGCAAAATGTGATTAATAAGTCAGATGGACTGACACGATATTAATTAAGTATTAAGATTTTGCTTTAAATAAAAATATTTGTGACTAGTGATGAGCACAGGCCCGAAAACCACGGGCCTGGACCTCACGAGCCTACGCTCAAAATATTGTAAGACTGGGCCTCGGCCTATAAAAATATCACGAGCCTTGGCTTGGGCCTGAGCCTGAACTCTATGAGCCTCGACCTGAGCCTGGCCTCCAGTATAAATCTTGGGCAGATAACGGGGTATAACCAATATTGCAGGGATAGCCAGACTCGGACATACAAAAAAGCACCTAAGAGTTGAATATCGCAGAAGTAATCAGCTTTACACATAATTTTAGGAGGTCGATAAGAGGCGGAGTATTTTTTATTTCAAAATTTTAGGTCGAAAACTTATCGGATTTCATCGGAAGATTAAATCTTTTCAAAAACACAGGATTCACAAAAAAAAACTCATCTGATTGAACTCATAAAATGATGTGAAAAGTACAATGAATTCATTATTCAACACATCTCAACTCTAACGTGCTTTTAGGCATTCTCTAAGTCTGGCTACCTCTGCATATACACTCCATATCTAGAAAATTTTGGGTAAAAATATACCTGACCAGTGCGTTAAATTTTGAGCTGAAAATGATTTTTTTAAATTTTTACTTTATTCCTTTGTTTTAGTTTATTTAATGTCAAATATAATTAAGGCCAAACCAGGTCCATAATTTTTAGCATGAGCTTGGGCATGGAAGCCCGCAAAACTCTTAGAGCCTGGCCTGGAGCCTAGGCCAGCCTCAGGCCTGGGCTTGGCCTCTGCTCATCTCTATTTGTGACAATTATATGGACTTAATATAAAGGTTGCACAACGTGGTTGTTTTTAAATGTCCAAGGCTTTATGTATTTATTAATTAAATATTTTACTTAATTAAAGCGCATAGTTTTAAAATGTCTGACTAAAAAATGCTATCTAGTTGAAATAAATTGAATCTTGATAACAATAATAAATATCGAAACTTTACCTTATACAGCATGTAGGCTACAAAATAATTTTAAGTTTTTTTGATTGCGGGGTGGGGGGGGAGGGTTAAATAGATTTTTGAAAATATGACTTTTAGTCACCAGTAAATCAAGTTTTCAACAATTAATAACTTCAAAACCACAAGAGATAAAAATATGGTTCAAAATGGAATAGTGTCTTATTTTATGACTTTAAAATGAGATTGATCAAACTCAAAAATTCCTTATCCATAAATCCCTTTTCCGAGTGGGTGGGGATTACTGGCTATACCCCTCCCCTCTGTGCAACCTTGCTTTAGCCAAACATGTATAATATGCCGATTCGGGTATTTCTATCTTCGCTTTCGAAGAATTAAAGAATATATGATTGGTTTCAATGTTTTCAAATCGATTCCTAATTTATATCACATTTAAAATTAAAGATTTAAAACAAAATTTATTTAATTTATTATTTATTTTATTTACAAATTTTTATTTATAAAAACTTAAATCTATAGCAATAAGTCTTCTAAATATTCGTCGAATTCGTCGTCAATAGGTTTGTCCAAATCTGGAATGGGTTGGGGTTTAGTCCATATCTGGTTCACATCAGAAGCACTGGTCTGACCCTTATCTGATGCACAGTGAGTCGCAGTTCCATTGACTTCTGGTTCATTGGATGTCTCGTGAGTAGAGGCGTCTGACCTATAGGTCCTGTCCTTTGATCCCCTTTTGTCAGACTTTTTCCTTTTCTTGATTTCCTTCCGTTTGTGCCTATAATTCAATTTCAGAGAACAGTCCGCACATAACCTCAGTTTGACTAAAGCGCTCTTCTTTTGGCCCAACTCTTCGTATGCGAACAATACTTCCCAACTCTTGAGTTCTTCTCTGTTCTCACAATGTTTTGCACCGCACGAGAACTGACCCCTGCCTTCCATCACCTCCTTCTCAGTCCTCCATCGCATTCCAAACTTGTTTTCCTTATATCGACTCAAATCCGAAATACAGTACTCTTTGAACAGTTTGTTGTAATAATTTTTAGCCAGTCTTTGACCCCAAGAGAGCCCGTCCTCTGACTCGTCCCAAATGAAGCGGTGATTATCTCTGAGCACTTCATACTCTGTCTTGTCTTTGGACTTATCTCTGACCAGTTTAGCAGTACTTCCGCTATGGTTTAGGATATACTCATTCACTAAGAGCTTATGTCTGGAATAGGCGTCCAGTGATTGGAAATTAGTTCTCACTCTTCGCTCGTATTTATCCGACTCTTCCGTCAATTCATTCTTCAATGGCTTTTGCCTTTTGGTCAGAGTCTGCCATTCACTCACTATTTGCTCTTCTCTGGCCCTTTTGGCCTCTCCTCTCACTCCTCCCTCTCCTCTCTTTCCCCGCTCTTCGCACTCACTCTCGGTATCGAAGTTTGAGTCATAGTCTCGACTCATATCTGATTCAATACATCAATGATTTGGAAATAATTGAAACATTAATTACTGTATAAACAACTGTAGACTATAGTCACTGCGCTCTTGAATGACAACACAAACAAAATATTGCGAAACATATAAAACACATGTAGTGTTGGATAAGAGATGGCATAAGGGCTGAGGTGTTGGGCATTCCATTGAAAACATTCATCGATGAATACAATGCAGTGATTCGATGCACAGAAAGAGTGACTGTTTTGAGTGATTTTGGGTGGAATTCACTCATATATACACTCATACAGTCATACATACAGTGGTATTGCAGTCATATAGACATACATATAGACATACATATAGACAGAGGCTATAAGAGGAGTGTTGTATCGATAGCTCTCTTCACTTCACTCTCTGTGAGTCTATTGTATTGACACAACTGTTTGTCTTTAATTAATTGTGTATTAATTGAAAAAAGTTTTAAATCAATTGAAATCTAAACGAAAGCAAAGAATAGAAAATGTCTGAAACGGTGACCACAACTGAGAATCAGAAGGATTTGGAACCAAAAGAGACGAAAAATGGAGAACAGAATGGAGAGGAAGAGAAGGAGAAGACTCAGAGCACCGCCAAAGAGATGCGAGCGATTGTGTTGACCGGCTTTGGAGGTATGGCCGCACAGGAGTGGACACACGCGCTAACGCACACAATGTCTAACATCTGATTCTTTTGTCTCTTTTAGGTCTCAAAACAGTTAAAGTATTGAAACGACCGGAACCTCAACTCTCTGAAGGAGAAGTACTAATTCGTGTGAAGGCATGGTATGTATTGATTGTCATTCAAATCCAATCACTTTTCTATTGCAACCAATTGTTTGACACTTTAATTAAGTTGTCTTTAAGACTATTATTGCTATAAAACAATACATATTAACAGTTGAGACGAGTCTATAGTTTTATATACGACTGAATGAACTTTAATTAGAAGTTTTAATGCATTTGAACTTAAAATGTGTGCAATAATTAGCAAAACGGATAAGAATTGAATAAACAATTGAATAGCAATTAATAATTTGATTGAACGCACGAATAGCTGAGACCCGCATATGATTTAAAGCGATTCAAACGATTCCAGATGTTTGTTATGCCTATTGATAGCATAGTATTGGCACAAAAGGGTGTTGTTTTCAATTGACTCAATGCAACACTATTTGCAATTAAAACAAATGAGTCATTCGATACGATTATTATTTAAATACTAATTATTGTATCATTTTTTGCAAAACATATTTATTATTGAAAAACATTAAACCCTTTATTAATATTATTTCTGTTAGTGGTCTCAACTTTCCTGATCTTATGCTAAGACAGGGAGTCATTGATAACCCGCCCAAAAGCAAAGCGCCGTTTATTATGGGATTTGAATGCGCCGGAGAAGTAGAGGCTGTGGGCGAAGGAGTGACCGGTTTGTTAACCAATTTATTAGTTAATTAAGTTTTACTGAATTTTTTCCGTTAATTACTTAAAGGACTTCGAGTCGGCGATAGGGTGGCGGCGCTTAATGAGTCGCGAGCCTGGGCTGAACTGGTATCGGTGCCCGCAAAGTATGTCTACAAAATCCCGGCCAAAATGAGTTTCTCTGACGCGGCGGCCACTACTATGAACTATGTTGTGGCCTATGCTCTGCTCTTTGAAATCGGAAACCTCAAGAGTGAACAAACAGTTCTCGTCCATTCAGTTGGCGGAGGAGTGGTATGTCTTATGGATTTGTATTGTTTTTAAGATTAAATTCAAATTTCTAAACATTAGGGCCACGCAGTGACAGAATTGGCCAAAACTGTGGGCAACGTTACTCTGATTGGAACGGCTTCTAAACACAAACACGAGTCCATTTCAGATGTGACGCATCTTATCGACCACTCCAACGATTACGTCCAGGAAATCAAAAAGTGATTATTAATTCCTTATATGATTGAAAATTGATTTTATTTGGCTTTTCCTCATTGATTAGGATCTCTCCCGAAGGCGTGGATCTGGTGTTGGACTGTCTGTGTGGAGACGACGCCAACAAAGGATATAACCTTTTGAAGCCTATGGGCCGATACATATTGTATGGTATGTATGAAAATGTGTTCAAACATTCAAACGAACGCTTATCTAATTATGATTTATACTGTGTTTGCATTTTAGGTACGTCTTGTGTCGTCGCCGGAGAGACGAAAAGCTTTTTTAGTTTTGCAAAATCAGTGAGTTTTCTAACACTTTCTCATATTTTGTGGTTTTATTTTTTTAGGCGCTTCTAATTTAACGACAGGAGAGACCAAAAGTCTGTTTAGTTTAGCGAAGTTTGTAAGTGAAGTCTGCTTAGTGTTTGGTTTAGTCTATTCCTTATCTGTTTTGTCCGGTAATCGCTTTTATTCTAAAAACATAACCAAAGGCTGTAACTGATGTTATGTTCTGTCTATTGATTTCCAAACTTTTTAAAGACTAAACAATTGATATCTTTATTTGACTTAATCTCTAACTACTGTATTGACTCGCTTTCACTCAAACTTTCCATTCTGTTATCTATTGTTTCCTTACATTTGAGTTGAGCTGACATAACGTTTTTTGTACCCTTAACTCATCCCTACCTGTGCAGTGGTGGCAAGTGGACAAAGTGAGTCCAATGAAGCTGTTCGACGAGAACAAGAGTATCTCGGGTTTCAATTTGCGTCAACTCCTGTACGCACAGGGAAGAGATGAATACGTGCGCGATATAGTGGACAAGGTCTATAAGCTGTACTCTGAGGGCAAAATCAAGCCTTCGGTGGACTCTTCCTGGGCTTTCGAAGACATACCCGAAGCGATGCAGAAAATGCACGACAGGAAGAATGTGGGGAAAATAGTTTTGGACCCATTCCAAGAACCCATTCCCAAACCACCGGAAGAAGTGGTGGAAAAGAAACGCAAAGGAAGTGCGAAAGAAAAGGACAACAATAAGGATAAGGAAAACAAAGAAAATAAGGACAACAAAGAGTCTAAAGAGAAGGAGAAGGCCGTCACCTCTGACAACGGGGACAAACCAGAGGAGAACAGCGCCGAGAACTCCAAGTAATGGATCTGAAAATTCTCAAATATTTGTGCCGTTTTATGGCCAGTCATTGGACTTAACTTTGATTTCATCTAACCTTAACTTTAAATGTTTGCCAATATTTCTAATCGTTTTTAAAAACAATTTTATTTTGAATATTAACTCTTATAATCATAACTCTATTGACTAACTTTTCGATAACTAATCGCTTCTTAATCTCTATTATATATGAGTTCTAAACGAACCAAACATTCCATAAAATATTTTTTATTCTCTAAAATCTCTTCAACAAAATTGTTTCAATTATTGCTCATTTCAGTGATTGTCAATCAATTTGTGATCAATTTTTTTATTTATTTAATTTTTTTTATAATTTTCTCATTTTCTATACAATAATTACTACTTCTAGTCCTTTCATTCATTAATATTATACTCAAAGACCGTTCGGTATATTAGTATAAAATATATAACTCTTTATAAAACAAATGCAAATCTCGAGTCTTTAAAATCAATTAATTGAAATGAAATGTTTTTATCTCTTTTATTATGATTTCTATGTATTTTTAAAATGTAAATCGTCTTTAAAACGCCAGCAATTGTTGTGATCTCTACACTAATTGTAAACTAAATATACAAATAATTTCTTAAAATATTTAATGTTTTATTGCTATAAGTATTGTGTATTTCCTAATCTTTGAACTATTTTTACTAAATATTTGTGTAATTTTGTGATTATTCTTAACCAACAATCAGATTATGCCATAACTTGTATTAAATGGTGCTTCGATTCGATACTAATTCTATTCAATATGTTATTCGAAACTGTTTTCCCAAAAAGAATGATTCGATTAATGTATTCGTTTATAAAATTTATTCGAAATAAAATTTAAATTTTGTGACGGCTTTAACACATTTTATATGACTTATTGATATAATTTTTAAAAATAACTAAATCCATATAAAATCGCTATTAATTACAAATTAAAAAAATATCAATAGTTTTAAAGAATAATACTTTGATATCAAGTGTTAACTACGAATCGGTGGTCCAATCGAACATTTGAACGGTTTTGTCGACTTGTTTTTGGTCCAGATTTTTGTCGATGTCTTTACTGATGACAACACTTCCCGTTCGGGACATTATTTTCTCTGCCTTTGCGTTAATTATTTCGCAATTTTCGGTTTCGATCTTTGCTTTCGACAAAACAATTAATGCATTTGTCGTATGATTTGTTCCATCGATAAGACAATCATTGAATGCAACAAAACCCGAGTGAATCATAATAAGACACTGCAGTTCTGAAGTGGCTCTTAATGTTATGCCAGAAAATAGTACTTTATTTGAGTTGCAGTTCAGGAATATATCTCCCACTGAATCCCTCGACTCTATTATGATCTCATTCTTAGGTCCGCCCAAACCATTCAGTTCTATATCGCTTTCAATCCACGGCAGTGTTGGACACGAATATATTCCGGGCATTAAATACATTTTATCACCCGATTTGGCACAACTCAACGCATCCAATAAGTTGTTGTGGAATATGAGTGGACTTTCAGTTTCGCCGGTTATCTAAATAAAAATTCAATTTCTATTGAATTAATTGTTTCGACAATAAAAGTGAAATTTAGTTTACATTTGAAAGAGTACTCAATATTTCTTTTGTGATTTTAATCGTAAATGTTTTGGCAATTAAATGCAATTTGTTTTGCTTTGAGTTATTGTCGTCTGAACTATAACTTCCATTGAATTTGTCGCCGCTTTTCTTGAGAGACGCGGCTATTATTCTCAAGTGTTTGTCTTCAAGTAATTTCATTTCGCGTTCTATGTCTTCGAGTCTGAGCTTTAGTCGCATGGCTTCCAACAAATCTGTTTCATTGATGTAATCGACTTCACTGTTGTCTTCGATACTCATTTCGTGCGAATCCAATGTCTTGTATGTATCGATTGAATCGATTTTCTGCTTTATATTCCAGGCCTCAGACAACAGGTTCTTCACTCTATTGATAGTCGTCTGCGGAATGATTTTGTCTTTAATATCAAACGAGAGTTCGAGTCTGGGCTTGAGTTTAATCTCGACGAACACCTCCTGAGCCGAGCCCTCATTGATGGCCAACTCATCCCACGGACGCCAGAGATTGGAGTAAAAGAAGCGAATTTGTTCGATGATTACAGCCGTTCTGTAGTACTGTTCGTCTGTGTCTCCATCACTGATCACATAGAGTTGTGTCAAAGGAATGGTCACTATTTTGGTCTCTTTCAACAGTTTCTCCTTCTCATCGAACTGTTCGGCCGTTAATTCACATTCTTTTGGATGAATTTGTTTCAAAACAACTCCAATCGCTTCCAACCGATTGTGCAAAACGTCAATGATTTCGACCTCAAAGTCATACTGAATGGAGAGATGATTGCTGTGAGTGTTGGGAACTGTCCTCCAGATTGCGTGCCATCCGATCGGCTCTATAGCAGAGGTCACGTATTTGGACAGACAGTCGTACACCTCATTCACGCAGACGTTGGGCAGAATCTGGTGGTATAGTTGTGTCAACTCTGAGGGCATGAATCGCACCCTATATATAGTGGGACTTTCGTCCGACAAGACAAACGACGTGTCCATTGAATCGGTTTTGGCTTAAATCCAAAGAGTGTTTCCAATGAATAGCAATAGCAGTGACTGTTTTGACAGTTTATATGAGTTTTGAATTCAATTCTCATTCAATGAGTCATTCATTTGGCGCTACTTTTGCTCATAAAATACGTCCAATCAATGGATTTATTTGAATATTGTTTTCAATTGTTTTGAATTCAATTAAAATAAATAAAATTAAACCATTTATTGCATTCAAACGATTTCATTGAAATACTTTGAATACAATTAAATAATTTGTTTTTATATCAAATATTTTGCTTTAAATACAAATTCAGTCGTATTTTGTGTTCATTTCGGTTCAAAACTCATGCCTTTGAGAGTGAATTAAGTGAAGGAAACAAAAGTGAATTCAAACCAAACTTTGAATCTTTGCAGACATTAATCGCCATTTAAGACATCCCTAAGAATGGAGTCAATGGACACGAGTTTCGACGATCTGTTGCACAGAGCGGAACAGTTGACGGCAGAGATTGACGGGGAGTCAGAACTGCCGCGAATTGAGAGGAACTTAAGACAACTGTTAGAGGCCGGGGAACAGCTCTGGTCCAGGACTACCACCACTGACTCGCGACAGACCAATGACGTGAGGGCTTCAGTACTTCTCGGCTCTAAAGGCTATGATCTCCAGAAAGTGAGCCAACAATTGGATTCTTTGAGTTCAACCAAAAAGTTGACTCCAATTGAATCAATCGCTGAAACAGATATTAAAGGCTTTCTTAAGAGTGAGAGAGAGAATGCGATCATTAGAATCATTGACGACATCAGGAAATCGACGATTGAAAGAGTGGACAAACACTATTTGAATAGTCTTCAGAAGGAATGGGAGGACCAGAAGTTCAAAATATTGAATGCTTTGGTCGGACCCGAAGAGGACATAACTGACTTCACCTCCAATTTTGACATTTCTAGTGTTCGATCGCATACTATATCGCCTTCGACTGCACCCAAACAGCGCCTGTATTTCGAGCCGACATTCATCGACACCTCAAACATCAGTGCAATGAATGGCACCGAAACGGCGTTCGCCAAAGAAGTGGTCAAATATGTGGATAAAGTAGTGTTCGGAACTGTTCGCTCCAATATTGCCCACACTTTCTATGAAAAAGTGGCCAAAGAAACTGTCGGCGAATCCCTTATTATTGATTTGTGGGAAATGGTGTCGACTCTGTTGTCGAATGAAATTCCCATTTCTATCGATTGCGAACCACTGGTCAACAGAAGTGATCCAAAAATCAACGCTTTTCTCATAAAAAAGTCGAAATTATTTCTCGAAAGAAAGTTCATTCAATCGATTCAATCTATTGTCAATCCATCAGTGATTCCGAACATTAGTCAAAATGTTTTGGCTTTGAATAAACTCATAAAAGACTATCTAATAATCAAAACTCCATTTCTCACAAACTCTTCACTAAATGTTTCGTTTGGATCGACTAATATCGCCAGTAATTCTGAGGACGGATTAGTCGATGGAATACCGATTTGGTGTTACATTTGGCACTGTCTCAGAGCCGGTTGCGTCGATGCGGCCATAGAAGTGGCACAAAAGGGTCCGATTTGGGTCATCAATGAGTTTATCGCTGTTTTGCGCGAATATAAACAGAACGAAGACAGACGTCTGACTCAGAAAACTGAAAACCAAATCAAACTAATGTACAAAAAGACTATTCGATTGAGTAATGATGTCTACAAAAAGACTGTGTTCTCAATGCTTGGCTGCTGTGGTATTAATGACTATCACTCAGAAGTTCTCGACAAAGTGGACGACTTTCTGTGGCTTCGATTGAGTCAAATCCAAATATACGACAGGGATTCGGACGCAGACGAGACATCGTTCCTATCGTCCACTTCCTCGCCCTCGACCTCAACCGACAAATTAAGTTTCACTAAATTAAAACAACAAATCAGCGAAGAATACGGCGAATCGTATTTCAACGCCAAAGAGCATCCATTCATGTATTTCAAGGCCTTATTCCTCACCAATCAGTTCGAGTCCTCCATTGAGTTTCTCTTCCGAATCGAGTCCTATCGCAGTCACGCCATTCATATAGCGATAGCACTCAACGAAATGGGTTTATTAATTATCCCAACCCTTCACTTGAAAGTGCCGCTCCTCTCAAAGCAATCTAACGATCCCTTAGGTGTTCAACGACTGAATTTTGCAAAACTTATTTCGATTTATACGCGAAAATTCGAGAAAAACAATTCAATTGAAGCCATTTATTACTATTATTTATTGCGTAATATAAGGACCGCTTCGGGAGAGAACTTATTCACGACATGTGTGTCTCAACTCGTGAGGGAAACCAAAAACTACGACACACTTCTCGGCTATATTGGCGAAGACGGCTGTCGTATTCCCGGCGCTATCGATAAGTTCAATAATGACGTGAACGCAATCATAGATCAAGTGGCCGGTGATCTCGAAAGTAGCGGTGCTTTCGAAGACGCCGTCAAACTCTACGACTTGGGATCAAAACATAATAAAGTTCTCCAACTTTTAAACAAAATGCTCAGTCCTTTAGTACCCGAAAGAAAAGTAGTCGACTCTAAAAGGAATCGATTGGAAACTTTGGCCTTAAAATTAGCGGAAAGGTATGAAATGGGGTTTGATTTTTATATTCAATTCTAACTTTTATTTGAAAACAGGTATTGCAGTCAAGAAAGTAATGCAACGAATGATGTTTCGCAGACTTTCTATCTTTTGCTCGATTTGATGACATTCTTTGATTACTTCCATTCCCAACAATACAACGACGCACTCGATGTATGACTTTAAACAATACAACTGTTTATACCATTTTGACATTCATTGTATTTCTCAGACAATAATAAAACTAAAAATACTTCCATTTCGTAACGAAGACATCGAATTGAAAGTCAATCAATTCGGCAGATATGCAGAGGAAGTGCGAAGAAATATTGCGGACATTCTGTTGGCGACAATGAATATATTGTATACGCAATACAAAGAGATTAAGTAATAATTAATTAACATTAAAATAAATAAAGGAATGGGAGGGACGGTAGTAAATAGTAAAAAGTGGCGCATTTTAATATAAAAGCTGTAGATTTTTTGAAAATTTTGGCAAAAAACTGTTTTATAGAACTTATTTATTCTTTTGGTTAACTTAGTTTGAATTCATTGGTTTTGATAGCAATTTATAACTTTATATAACATTTTCGATAATAAACTGCAATTAATTTAATTAATTAAATGATTTCAGGTCTACGACTCCACGCGCTGTAAATAAATTCGGAGTAATTGGAGAAAATGAAAATAGAGAACAGGTTTGACTCAATCTTGAATTACCGGTACTTTTAAAATTGATTTGTTTAAAACTTTGTTTTTTATTTTGTTTTCATAGTTTTGTGCAGAAATCCGACAAAAAGCGAGAGCACTTATAACCTATGCCGGAATGATTCCGTATAGAATGCCCGGAGACACCAATGCCAGACTCGTTCAGTTGGAAGTCCTTATGAATTAGTAATTATTTAAGTTTTTATTATTTTAAGTAAACAAATGTTCAATCGTTTCAATTATCAAACAATAATTTTTTGTTTTTCGAATTTAAAAATATAAAAAAAATAAACTATGAATAAAACAATTGCCGGTACCTTATTCTGGTGTATAAAACTGCAAACAATATTATCTAAATTCGTTAATTTAATTTTGCGCAAAACAACTGCAATAATAACCGAATAAAGTTTATGCATGTCTTCAGTGAAGTTCACATTTATTGCAAACATAACTTACATAATAGAAATGAATTAATTATAAATTAACAATGGATTTCAATTCAATTGAGTTAAAAACTCAATATTCTCAAAATCCGGTTTTAGCGTGTCTTTAATACTAAGAATTTTTGCAAAAATTGTAATATTTAACGACAGTTCTCTACAGTTAGTATTAATAAATGCCGGGTTAACTCATTTATTTCAATTTGGAATCAAATTTAATTAATATTTGAGTTTTTTTATAATTAATTTTGAACTTTTATTAATATTTAACAACAAATAAGTGGTTAAACTTTTCAAAAATTCTGACACTTTCTTTCCTTTATGTAAAAATTTTAAACCCTTCCCTTCCTTTGATTGATTTTTTTTTCAAATTTTCGTCTTAATCCTCAAAACCTTCCCTTAAAGTTGATTATTTCAATAATTTTAATGATTTTCACGAAAAATGTATATAAAATCAATTCAAATCATAGTTTGAGTGAATGATCAAATTTTTCTTCTTAAGGGAAGGGTTGAAAAGTTTGATCTCCACAACAAATGGATGTATTTATATTGGAATTCAAATATTAATGAAAGTTAAGTTAACCAAAAAGTACCCCAAATCAGAAGGTTCTGATGAATTCAGATTCCATTGCATACACTATTTTACTATAGATTGGGGTAATTGTCTTTCTTAAAACTAGGTTTTTACCCCTTTTCTAAATTGAAATTACATGAAGCTTAAGTCACTCTAATTTCAATGTATTTTAAGGATATTTTTACATTAATTATATTCTCTAATAATTCCAATAGTTTTTAAATATTAATAAAAATGCATAAAATATGTAAATTAATTAAGCGATACGTTTAGTGTGAAATACATTACTATTACACACAAAAAAATGATAATTTTAATGTCAAAAATTGTCTATAAGTGTGACGTAGTTTCGGGATTATTGTATATAAAATTACGTCATTTATTAATGAATACAAGTAAACGTGAATTTGATTTTAAAGTCAAATCAATGTTTATTTTAAAGTCAAAATGTGTAATTCTTTATAAATACAATAGGCATTACAAACAGTACTACACAAGCAAATCAACGCAAACACTACTGTCATTATAAATGCGCCCCATTTTTACTATTGTTTATCAAATGCTGTACTAAAAGTGTAAATCAAGTCAAAGTAATCGAAGCATTAATTATGAGAAGTGAAGTTGAATCGGGATTTGGGCAGTAATCTGGATAAGTATTAAATACTCGATTTAGTTGCAAATCTACATCACTTAAGGATAAATATACACACAAAAAAATCTAGATAATAAAGTCAATCTGTTGTGCGACTCAAATTGACTATAGAGTCAAAGCGTTTTTTGTG